>JANKHO010000372.1:0-15468 GCA_027627235.1 Agrocybe chaxingu | reverse complement strand
TTTTTATTTACTNNNTNTNTCTCTTGCTTTTGCTCTTTTTTTACCCGATGGTAACAGAGGGCAACAGGCAAGAGCAAAAGTAACTATAAAGTACAAATAATAAATGAAAGGGTACAAACAAATAATAAAGCAAATGCTTCGCTAGGGGTCACATATAATATATTTGGAGAAAGATAGATTCGAACTATCATAATTATATTGCAAATATAACCGATTAACCATTATCAGATTTCCCCTATTACTATACTTTTATTAACCTTTGTTTAATTTACTCTCCAGCTTTTTATAAAAATTTGGCCGACCCCTTAAGGCAGAGGCCGATTTTTATTATTATAAAAAGTTGGAAGCAAAGCAAAGCGATTTATATTTTTATTTAGTTTTTACCCGATGGTTTTTATTTATATTTTTAGAATATAAATAAAAATATAAATTACAAACCAGAGGGATAAATAAAAATATAAAATAGTAAAGAGGCCTTGCTTTATTATTTCAGAGGCTAAAAGTACAAATAACAAGCTAACTATAATTATTCAATATTAGATAGCGTAGGGTTAAATATGTATAATTCTATAAACCGTGTTTTGTTTTGTTTTTTTTATTGTTTTTAATAATACTAAAAGTAAAAATAATAAAAATGTCTAGCTATTCTTAGCTCTATCTTACTATTAACCTTACCCTAGCGTTTGTATTTATCTTTTGCTCTTGCCTTTTGGTTTATACCAAAAGGTATAAACATGCAAAAACAAGAGATAAATATATAAATAAAAAATCCAAAGGACTCGCTTTGTCGCCCTTTTGGTTTATACCAAAAGGCCCTCTGGTTTGTAATTTATATTTTTATTTATATTCTAAAAATATAAATAAAAATCATCGGGTTAGAAACAAAGCAAGGTCCTTAGGGAGGCAGGAAACTTCTAAATAAATATGAGTTTCATAAAAATTATATACTGCCCAATTAAAGTACTAATTTAACAAGATAAAATTATAACGTAAATAATTAGCACAGGTTATAAAGATTCAAAAAAATAAGTAAAAACTAAATAAATAATTTAGCATCTTTAGCTTAAATTGGCAAAGTATCTGTTTTCGGCACAGTTTGATACTGGTTCGAATCCGGTAAGATGTTTATAGTTAATGTTATTATTAATTAATTTTACTTTAATATTCTTTTGCCTAGAAAGTACCATGCTTTTATCGAGTTCTTATTTAAATAATAACTTATAAATTAACTTTTAGTTTATATTTGTATTTATCTTTTGCTCTTGCCTTTTGGTTTATACCAAAAGGTATAAACATGCAAAAGCAAGAGATAAAAATATAAATACAAAGGGTTGCCTTTTGCTTTTGTTGCCTTTCCAGAAGGCCTTGTTTTTTAAACCAGGAGGAATTTTAAAAATATCAAACGAAACTCGTTACAGAATGCATATTCATTTTTAATTTTAATGAGACACAATAATTATTTTTTCATTTATTTGTTTATTTTTAATATCGCTATTTTAATAGCAACTATTGGAATTTTTTATATTACTATATTTTTTTTTATTTATGTAGCTGCTCCTATGGATCCATTGGGGGATGGTCCTTCGGAGGGTTCTTCGGAGAGCTAAGTTTAAAAATTTATATAGATTATACTATTTATTTAATTACTAATAGTTTAACGGAATTTTTGTATACTGAAGCAGGTAGTGAATTTTTAATGTCTGTATTTGAACTATTTATTTCTTACATTGGATTTTTTATTACTAATTATTTTTTTAAAAAAGTGCATTGCGATAGCGATAGCGAGAGTTCTAATTCAGATATGGAGATCGACAATACTCAAAGTGATAATCCAACACAAGTACCCGGTTTAATTCCGGATTCGGTTTCAGAAGATTCCAATTCTTCAGAATCAGAGTCTGAAGAATTAGAAGAACTAGCTAATTTTCAATTTCATAATATTAACGAAGGTCCTTCTATTACGATTAGACTTTCAAATAATAACCCCCACACTACAACTTTAAATCAAAATGATTTAGATGTTCTTAGAAACAATAATCCTATTATTTCTAATATTAACGGTGTAGAATACACTATTCTAATAGAAGAGGATGGTCGTATTCGAGTTTATTCTGAGGCGGCAAACGGTGACCTATTAAATGAAATAGGACAACCGGAAATGGCTGGTTCATTTTTAGAGCTAGAACCAGATTTATTAGAATCAGATGTTAATATAAGGGACTCTAATTTATCAGATACAGATAATAGCTCTGAGGATGAAATTTAATTAAATGTAAATCAGCCTCTTTTTTTATTTATATTTTTTATTAAAAAAAATGCTCCCCCCCTACCCCTCTGTTGCATTGTTTTTAGCAACTTTATATTTCTCTTGCTTTTGTCTCGTTTTTTACTTTTGCTCTTGCCTGTTGGTTTATACCAAAAGGTATAAACATGCAAAAGCAAGAGATAAAAATATAAATAAAAAAGCAACCCCTCCCCAAGTGCCTTTGTGCCTTTGTGCCTTTGTGCCTTTGTGCCTTTGTGCCTTTGTGCCTTTGTGCCTTTGCGGGGAGTGGTTTTTACCTTTTGTATATTTGTATTTATATATAAAAATTTAAATAAAAATATAAACAAAGGTTGTTTGTATTTATATAAAAGCTAGGTATAATAATAATAATAATAATAATAATAATAAAATTTATTACCTACAATTTTTATATTATACTTTCTTACCTTAATCTTTTGTACCTTAATCTTGCTTTTGTTTAGCGTTTTTTTCTATTTTTATTTATATAAAATAGAAATAAAAAGGTTTAAAGAAAACGCTAGGGCTATTGTTTAATATATTAAATATAGACAATACCTTTTACTATACAATGTTTATGTTTATGTTTATATTTATTTTTTTTTTATTTTTATTTTTATTTTTATTTATAGAAACTTAAGCTCTATTAAGTTTAAAAGGTTTATGTTTAGTTTTGGTTATTGTTTAGCTTATGTTTAGGTTTGTGTTTAGGTTTATGTTTAGGTTATTGTTATTGTTATTGTTATTGTTATTGTTATTGTTATTGTTAGGGAGGGGGGGGAGTTAAAACTGCGTTTAAGATTAAAAATAAGGTGCAAATTTAACTACAATTGTATTACATTTTTAGTTAAATAGTTATCTACAAATAACAAAAATTTCATTTATTAATTTTTATATTTATTAGTAGCTACATCTATTAAAGTATTTTCACTTATTCCAATTAATGGTACAATAATTAAGAACCAAGAAAAGTAAAAAGCTGTAGAGATTTGTCCAATTTCAACATAAGGTGTATTAGGGTGTTGAGAACCAATCCACATTAAAATAAAGAAATCAACAACAAAAAACCAGAATGCTAGTTTCATAGCTGGTCTAAATTGACTACCTCTAATTCTAGATAAATCTGTAATAGGTAAAATAAATAAAATAAATAAAGAACCAAACATTGCTAAAACACCTAATAATTTGTTAGGTATAGATCTTAAAATTGCATAATAAGGTAAAAGATACCACTCTGGTACTATAGATGGTGGTGTAACCATAGGATCTGCTGGAATATAATTATCCGAATGCCCTAATAAATTAGGATAAAAGAAAACTAAAATAGATAAAACTAAAAAAAAAGCAAAAATTGTAACTAAATCTTTAAAAATAAAATAAGGATGGAATGCATATCTATCTCCAGATGCTGTAACTCCGTTGGGGTTATTTGAACCATGAACGTGTAGAGCCAAAATGTGTGCTATTACTAAAGCAGCTAAAACAAAAGGTAATAAATAGTGTAAAGAAAAAAATCTATTTAAAGTAGCATTAGATACTGAAAACCCTCCCCAAATTAATTCTACTATATCTTGACCAAATACAGGAATTGCAGATAATAAATTAGTAATTACGGTTGCGCCCCATAAAGACATTTGCCCGTATGGTAAAACATAACCCAAGAATGCAATAGCAATCATTAATACTAATATTATTACTCCTATTGACCATAATAATACTCTTGGTGATTTATATGAACTATAATATAGTCCTCTTCCAATATGTATATATACAAATATAAAAAAGAAAGAAGCTACATTAGCATGAGTATATCTAATTAACCAACCATTATTAACATCTCTCATAATATGTTCTACGCTATTAAATGCAAAATCTACATTTGGTGTATAATGCATTGCTAAAAAAGCTCCAGTTAAAATTTGTATAATTAAACAAACACCTAATAAAGACCCAAAATTCCATAAATAAGAAATATTAGCTGGTTCAGGAGAATCTACTATATAAGAGTTTAACATTCTAAGTAAAACATGCGTTTTTAATAATCTCATTTTTTATTTATTTGTTTTTTTTTTTATTTGTTTTTCTGTTATTTTACTATTTTTACTTTTTAACTTACAAATTGGTTTTACCTTATTTAGCAAAGCTTATTTATTTATATTAACTTGCCAAGCTAAGCTAGTCTTTATATTTTTATATAAATAAAAAGGCCCTCTGGTTTTCTTTTTATTTATATTTTTATCTCTTAAACTAGAGCGAAGAGCCATTGTTAATATTAACCCATTCCCCTATTTTTTATCACTTTTCTTTAATTAAAAAAGTATAAATAGCAAAAAAGAGATTTAGTCCCTATTTTTAATTAAAAAAAATTAGCTAGGCCATAGAAAAGTAAATTTTGCAAATTAAAATAACGGAAAAACATGTAATAAATTGGCTTTACTATATAAACCTAAAGGCCTAAAATAATACAAATTTATATTTTTATATTAACCTTTTATTATAGCAGAGCTAATTACTTGCTTCTAATTTATTTATTTAACTTTAAATTCTCTTACTTAGTCTTGTTTTCACATTTTATATTTTTATATAAATATAAATATAAATAATGGTTTGAAAACCAAAGGATCAAAATGCAAGAGCAAAAGTTAGATAAAAAATATAAATAAAAACTACAAAGACTGCACCCTTTATGTTTATGAAGTAAAAATAAAAAAGCAAAGGCTAGAGAAACAGAAAAATATAAAGTCACGAGGTAAATATTAATAAAGTAAAAAAAATATAATAAAAAAACAAAATAATAAAAGCTAAATATTTTATTAAATAAAAATCAAGCAAAAGTAGTGCCCTCTGGTTTTATATTATTATTTATAGAAATAAAAAGGTTTAAACAGCAGATAAAGATATAAAAATATAAAAATATATAAATATAAAATTTATCACACTCAAATTTTAATTTATATATTTTTATACTTATTGATATAAGCCCTAGAAGATTTGAACTCCTACAAGTTCCTCATCAAGAAACCATTCTACCATTAAATTAAAGGCTCTTAAATTATAAACAAAAAGGTACAGATATAAAAATACTTCAAATAAATAAGCAACTTCTATATATAATATTTTATATAGCATAAAAATTTTTTTTGATCCTTCTTGTCTTTATATTCACTTATTACAAAACATTTGATAGTGTTTATTTTTTTAATTTGTCTTTTATTATTAATAAAAATTGAACCGTATTTTTTGTAAGGGAATCCAAACATAAAAATAGACCTAAGGGGGAGGGGTATATCAAAGTAACAAAAATAACAACTAAATAAAATAGTTAGTTAAATAAAACTTTTTAAACCTAAAAATTTAACAAAAAAATATATAAGACTTTTAATTTAAATATAAAGTCATATGAATTAAGTATTACCCCAGAAATAAACAGCAACAAATAAAAATAACCAAACTACATCAACAAAGTGCCAATATAGTATACTAGATTCAAAACCATTATGGTGTTTTGTTGTTAATTGATAGTTAATAATTCTTACTAAAGATACTGTAATAAATATTGTTCCTATGATTACATGGAATCCATGTAAACCAGTTGAAGCATAAAAGGCTGAACCATATATACCATCTGCCATAGTAAATCCTGCTTCAGAATATTCAAAATACTGTAAACCTGTAAAAATAACAGCCAATACAATAGTTAATATTACTCCATCTATAGCTGCTTTTCTATTTCCAGCTATTAAAGCGTGATGACCATATGTTATAAAAGCACCACTTGATAACAATAAAAAAGTATTAAGTAAGGGAATAGCAAATGGATCTAAAGGAGTTATACCAACAGGAGGCCAAGAACCTCCAATTTCAATAGCAGGCGATAAACTAGAGTGAAAGAAAGCCCAAAATACAGATAAGAAAGCAAATACTTCACTCACAATAAAAAGTAAAACACCAATCATTAAACCATTTTTTACTTCTTTAGTGTGATGACCTAAATATGTTGCTTCTATCACCACATCTCTAAACCATAATACCATACAAAAAGTTGTTAAAATAAACCCTAAAGATAAAATATAACCCCCATATGTAAAACCATGCATATATGTTACTGCCCCAACTGTTAAATTTAATAAAGAAAAACTTAATAAAATAGGCCAAGGTGAAGGGTCTACTAAATGGAAAGGAAAATGTTGAAATTTAAAAATTGTTTTATTCATTTAAAATAGTGTCTTTAAACTTTAATTTTATATATCATATTTACTTAAATTTTATCATCTTTTATTTTAATATTTTTTATCTTTTTTTTTCTAGTTTTTATTAAAAAATTTTAGTAAGAATCGGAATAAAATAAAACAAAATAAAACTTAGTTAAAATATAAAAATATTTTTATATGATTGCTTGGTTCTATTTACTTATATATTGGTAGCTTTTATTAAAAGTAATTGCTTACTATAATTAGTGGTAGTTAGTATTGCTATTTTGTAATTATATATAAAAATATAAATGCAAAGCTAGGAGAGAATAAATATAAACTTGCCCTTTAGTTTAGCTAAGATTCGCTAGAGTAGGGGGGGGGGGGGCTAAATACTTTAAATACTTTAAATACTTAAATTACTTAAATTACTTAAATACTTAAATTATTTAGATAAAGGCTTACTACAGTTATATAAAATTAATGTAATTCAATAGCATCTCTTAAATAAGAACAAACTAATAAAGTAAATACAAAAGCTTGTATTAAAGAAACTGCTAATTCTAACCCAATTAAAGCTAAGAAAATAGCAAAAGGGATTAAAGTAATAATAGCTACTATTATATTACCTGAAAATAATTTAAATAAATATGTAGATAATATTTTTAATAAAGTATGACCAGCTACAATATTAGCAAAAAGTCTAACTCCTAAAGAAACAGCTCTAGCTAAATAAGAAACTAATTCAATTAATACTAATAAAGGAACTAAACTTAAAGGAGTTCCAGCAGGTATAAAGAAAGCAAAAAATTTAACACCATGAATAGATAATGCTAAAATTGTTACTCCTATAAATATTGTAAAACTTAAACCTAAAGAAACTACACCACTAGCAGTAACGGCAAAAGAATAAGGAACATTAGATATTAAATTTCCAATTAAAATATAAAAAAACAATGAATAAATAAAAGGAAAATATTTTTCACTTTGAATTCCTATTTGCTCTTTAACCATAGTATTTAAACTAGCAGTAGAAGATTCTAAAGATATAGACCATTTATTAGGTATTAACTTAGAATCGTTATTTGCATATACATGTAATCCTATTACTACTATAAATATAAATATTGAATATAAGGCTAAATTTGTTAAACTTATATGTAAATGTCCTAAAATAGGAGCATCTATTCCAATTAAATTCACTACTTCAAATTGACTAAGTGGGGATAAAATATATAAATTATTCATTAAAAATAAATTAAAAATGAACATCGTTTGATAAATTTTATTTAATTCTATCTCTAACTTTTTAATTTTGATTTATTTTTATTAGGGGTGTACTTAGTATTTAATTTATATTTTTTTTTTATTTTTTCCTTAGCAATTATATTTTAATTTATATAAAAATTGCTTTAATAATCGCTAGGGAGCAGAGATTTAAGCTAAAAAAATAAAAATTAATTTATACTAAGTATAAAACAAATTTTAATAACTTATTAATATATAAATTATGAATATAATAATAAGAAAGCCATCATTAAAGCAAATAATCCTGTAGCTTCAGCTAAGGCAAATCCTAAGATAGCATAAGTAAATAATTGACCTCTTAATTGAGGGTTTCTAGCTGTAGCTATTATTAATGAACCAAATACTGTTCCAATACCTGCTCCAGCTCCAATTAATCCTGAGCAAGCTAAACCTGCTCCTATATATTTTGCAGCAGCTAACATATATAAAAAAGTAAAAATTAGAATAGCGTCTAACATATTAAATTAATTTTTTTTCATATTAACAGTAGTTGAGGTGATTTTTTCTGTTTTACCTTTTTTTAACCTTCTAAATTTAAACTATTATTTATTTTTTTTAATTATCTTTTGCTCTCCTAGCATTTATTTTTTTATATAAATAAAAATATAAATTAAAAAAGAAAAAAAAGCAAGACTTATAAAAATATAAATAAAAAGGGTTAAACCCCAATTTAAATAAAGCAAAAAGTTAAATATTACTTAATACGGATTTACTATTTAATACACTTTTATATAATTTATTTTTATTAGCTTTTCCAACTGCCTCTAGCTTTATTTTTTTATTTATATTTTTATTTACTTGATATTTTTCTTACTTTTGCTCGTTTTTTACCCGATGGTAACAGAGGGCAAAGGCAAGAGCAAAAGTAAATATAAAGCAACAGTCAAAAAAGTGAAAATCACAAAAAATAATAAAAAATAAAGACTTGCATATTCCCTAGCAATAGCAAAAGCAAGAGATTAAAATACAATTAAAGGTAGGAAAGGATAATTTAATATTACCCGTTATTTTTATAAGGGTCCACAGGTAATAAGTTTATATTACTTTGTTTTTCTGTATTAAAATTAGTTAAAGCTATAGCTCCAGAACCTATTTCTAATACAAATCCTATCGTTAATACAATAAAAAATATTATTCCAATAGTAAATCCAAAAATAGAAACTTGGTATAAAGAAACAGCTAAAGGAAATAATAATAAAATCTCAAGATCAAAGATTAAGAATAATAAAGCAACTATCATAAAATGAATTTGGAAAGTATTTCTAGTTTGACCCGGTAAAGCTAAAAACCCACATTCATAAGCCGAAACTTTGGCTTCATCTGGTTTATGAGGAGCTAAAAAAACATTTAAAGCTAATAAAATACCAGCTAAAATAGGTACAAAAATAAAAATAAACATTAAGTTATTCATTTAAACAAAAAATAAAGATAATGATAGTAATTGTGTACTATTTAAGATTATAGTAGGTTTAATAAAAAATAATAAAATAAATAATGTTAAAATAGAGATTAAATAACTATGAGTATTAGTAATAATAATGTTGTCACTTTTATTTAAATTTACCTCTTGAGGGGAAACAGAGTTTAATTCAGATTCTGTTGACTCCGTAAATAAAATTTTTATTATTTTTAAATAATAAGAAGCACTAATAACACTAACTATTATACCTAATATTGATATAAAATAGTAACCGTTTTGTAAAGCTGAATATAAAACAAATTGTTTAGAAAAAAAACCAATTAAAGGAGGAATACCAGCCATAGAAAATAAAGAAGTAGCTAAACTTAAACTTAAAAAAGGATTAGAAAAAAATAATCCTTTAAATTCTGAAATATAATTAATATCTTTAATTATTTTTTCTTCAATATTTACCCTTTTATTTTCAAGGGTGAAAACTCTAACTAAAGCCTCGTTATTATTATAACTTGTTATAATAGAATTATCATTAAATTTTCGATTTTTATATTATTTTTTTTTCTCTTGTTCCAACGGAGCTGCAGTCCTCGGACAAAGGTGGATTGCTAGCAAGAGAAGTCAGAGGAGATATTATACTATTATTAATAATATATGTTAAACCTAATATAATTAAAAATATATTTAAATTAGTAACAGTATATTGTAAAATATAAAAAATAAAAGATTCTATTGATTGTTCAGTATTTATAGCTAAAGCTAATAAAATAAAACCAATATGAGATATAGTACTATAAGCTAATAATCTTTTAATTTTTATTTGAGCTAATCCTAGTAGACTTCCTATAATTAAAGATAAAATTGAACTTATTATTATTAATGTTTTCAAAACAGGAAATCCTAATAAACTATTATTTATATTAAGATTTATATTTATTTTAAAATTTTCTAATAATAATAAAATATCTTTAATGCTTCCAATATTTTCTATGGTGCTTATATACCCTGTATTGTTTATTATAATTGTTTTTAAACCCCCTATTATTCCTAATTGAACTTGTAACTCTAATAATAATATCAATATTGCTATTTTAGGTACTATTGTTAACCAAATTGTAACAATTGTAGGTACACCATCATAAACATCTGGAGACCAATTATGTAAAGGTGCTGCTGCTATTTTAAATAAGAAACCTATAAATATTAAAATTAAACCTATACTTAAACCTTGTAAAATATATTGTTGATTAATATCAGATATTGAATTTAATATATATAAAGATTCTAAATTAGTAGTACCAGTATAAGAATAAATTAAACCTGTACCTAATAATATTATACAAGAAGATAAACCACCTAATAAAAAATATTTTAATCCTGCATTTGTAGCAGATTCTGAATTTCTATATAAACTAGCTAATATATATAAGCCAAAAGATTGTAATTCTATACTTAAATATATAGAAATTAAATCTAAACTAGATATTAATAAAGAAGAACCTAAACTACTAAATAATACAATTATTGAATAATCTTTAGAATATTTATCTGTTATTAATATATTTATATTATCTAATGTTTGTTTTATTTGAGGCCAACTCATTAATATTAGACCTCCTATTAGAAAAATAAACATTTCTATTACTTGACCTAATTGAGTTATTTGAAATAATCCACTATAGATACCTAACCCTTTACCTATACAGGATAGGTATATACTATTAAAACTTATATAAGCAATGTATATAAAAGATATACTACTTATACGAGAAAAATGTAAAGAAGAAATATTTGTATTTAAAACAGGTAATGCCTTAGCACTAATTAATGTTAATAATGTAATAAAAACCATCACTGACTAATACTATAATGCTATAATGCTATAGTGCTATAATGCTATATTAATTTTTTTGTATTTGATATTTTATATTTTTATATTTTATATTTTATATTTTATATCTATTAGTTATTAAATAATTTACTTCCTAGCTTAGCAAATTTTATATATTTAAACTTGCACTTGTATTAGAGTAAAACTGCAACTAGCATACTATTTATTAAAAAGTACCTAAAAAAAACCAATTGTTATTTAAGGCTAAGATTCTAACTCAGATTTGTTTAAAATATATAGTAATATGTAAACAAATAAATAACTAAAATAATATTTGTGATAGATTAGGGGCAGGAGTTTTACTTTTATTTACTTTTTTTTTAAAACTCTTTTTTTATTATATACCTTAAATTATTACTATAAATAATAATAAAATTTTTATTTGCTTTAAAATCGCTAGGATAATTGATTTAATTACTACCTTTTCTAGCTTTCCTTCCTTTGAGTTAATATAAATATATTCCAAAGCTACCTAGTTTTGCAGCTCCTTAGGAGAGATATTAATAAAAAAAAATAACTACTTATCAGAAAAAAGGTAGGCAAGAGTTAAATAATTATTAAGATTGGATAGGTAACATTTTAAAGGCGTGGTATGGTATAGGACTAGCTAAAGTCCATTCTAAAGTATTAGTTGGTTGGTTATCATTAAATAATTCAGCATCTGAAGTAAAATAAGGTATAACAGCCCAAGGGTTATTATTAGTTATTCTTTCATTAGAGAAAATATCATAAATAATATAACCAAATAAAATAGTTGCTACTACTGAAACTAATGAACCAAAACTAGATATAGCATTCCATCCACTAAATGCATCAGGGTAATCTGGTATTCTTCTTGGCATACCAGCCATTCCTAAAAAATGTTGAGGGAAAAAAGTTAAATTAACCCCAATAAATAAAGTCCAGAAATGAATTTTACCTAAAAAATCATTAATGTTTCTACCTACAATTTTTGGTGTCCAATAATAGAAACCAGCAAATAAAGCAAATACAGCTCCCATAGATAATACATAATGGAAGTGAGCTACTACATAGTAAGTATCATGGAAAGCAATATCTAAAGAAGCATTAGATAATACTACACCAGTTACAAATCTAAATTTATTAATCTTTCATAACTAAATATATAACCATTATAAGCACTGCTTAACTTGGCGTGTTTTTTTATAATACTATGTTTTATTTTTAAAGCTTCTTGAGCTTTAGTTACACCTTCGTATTTACATATAAAGTTTTTATTTTTATCGTATACAAATACTGCCTTTCTAATGTGACTACTATTATTTATATTTAATATTAATTTTTCACATTCTTTTAAAGTTCAATCAGATATTATAGGAGTGTTATTTATATCATAGGGTAAGTTAGTAAAATACCATTCCCCTCTGAATATAGTTTGTTCTTTTATAATATCAACTATAGTAGAATGATTAGATTTAATTAATTTAGCTACAGTAGAAACAGAAGGAAAAATAACTAATAACTTTTTATATGAATTATATACATAAACTGGGTAAGCTGATTTAGCTTCAATAATTCTTACTTTACTTTCAATAGAATGACTTTTATTGTAAAAAGGATTATTTTCACCAGTTAAAGCTCTTGCTATTAAACCTTTAGTTACTTCACTATGTGTTCTGTTTGTAGCTAATTTAGATAATAATTCTTTAGTCTCTTTTGTATGTTTATAACCTAAAGAAGAATAACCTTGTTTTAATACGTTATAATAAGGCATTACATATGTGATATAATAAGTCTCTCTGATAGTTAAATAATTAGGTTCTACATATTCTAATATTAGAAGAGTAAAGCTTTCTTGATTATATTTTAGTAGAGCTTTTACAATAGGCATATTAATATTTTGTTTACTTTTTAAAAAGATATTATTAAGATAATTTTTCATTCTAGAAGCTAAATTAATAGAACTTCCTACATAAGCATTACCATTAATTTTATTAATTAAACAGTATACACCAGACTTGTCTTTTTGCTCTTTTAAAATATCAAGTTTATTTTCTTTAAAATTATCATATGTTTTTAAAGGATGTAGATCTTTAATATTATTTTCAACATTAGAAGTAGAATAAAAACGAATAGTATTTTTATATATAAAGTTATGATTATTTGATTGTATTAATGAATTTTGATTTAACGGACTATATCTTCCCATATTTATTATATGGGGACCGCGTATAGTCTCTGAGGTTCCTACTGGGACAAAATTTTCAATCCGTTGGTTACCTGCTGATTTTTCAAAATTATACATTTTCACTGGGTATCTAATATACCCTAGTAGTATAATTGTCAGAAGTTTCCAGCATATAGCGATCTTTAAAGGGAGAACCAACTGGTTTAATAATCCTCCTATAGTGAATAAAGCTAAGAAACCTAATACAAATAATAATGGTGTATTATATCTTAAGCTACCACCATATAATGTAGCTAGCCAAGAAAAGATTTTAATTCCAGTTGGAACAGCTATAACCATAGTAGCTGCTGTAAAATAAGCTCTCGTATCTACATCTAAACCTACTGAAAACATGTGGTGAGACCAAACTAAGAAACCTAAAATTCCAATAGAAAACATAGCATATACCATACCTATGTATCCAAAGATAGGTTTACCTGAAAATGTTGATACAATATGGCTTACTATCCCAAATCCTGGTATAATTAAAATATAAACCTCTGGGTGCCCAAAAAACCAAAAAAGGTGTTGATATAAAATAGGATCACCACCTCCAGCTGGATCATAGAAGCTAGTATTGAAATTTCTATCAGTTAATAACATTGTAATCGCACCAGCTAATACGGGTAAAGATAATAATAACAAAATAGCTGTTATAAAAATAGCCCATACAAATAAAGGTAATTTATGTAAAGACATACCGTTGGTTCTCATATTTAAAGTTGTACTAATAAAATTAATAGCACCTAATAATGAAGACACCCCAGCTAAATGTAAACTAAATATAGCTAAATCTACTGAACCTCCAGAATGTGACTGGATTCCAGCTAAAGGTGGATAAACAGTCCATCCTGTTCCAGCTCCATTTTCAACTAAAGAACTCATTAATAATAATAATAATGAGGGAGGCAGTAACCAAAAAGATATATTATTTAACCTAGGAAAGGCCATATCTGGACTCCCACAGTGTATAGGTAAAAAATAGTTACCAAATCCACCAACTAAACCAGGCATTACCATAAAGAAAATCATAATAAAGGCATGAGCTGATATTATTACATTAAATAATTGATGATCTCCTTGTAAAAATTGTACACCTGGAGAGGATAATTCTAATCTAATTAAAACTGAAAAAGCAGTACCAATCATACCAGCAAATACAGCAAAAATTAAATAAAGGGTACCTATTTCTTTAGCATTAGTAGAATTTAACCAATTCATTCTCTTATATCCGGTTAAATCTTGTTTTTTGTAAGTATACATTGTTAATTTTTTTTTTTTGCTTTATTTTAAAATCTTAGCATACTTTAATCCTAATCATAACTATAATTTATTTTTTTATAAATAATTTTACCTTTGTATTTTCTAGCGAACAAACTCAAATTAATCAAAACTTTCCCTTTTTAAAAATTTTTTTAATTTATATTAAAATTATAAACTTAATAAAAAAGAAGCAACTTAACATAGAATTGAGTTCATTATACCATACTTATAAGTATGGCATGCAAGAAAGATTAATAATAAGCAATAACCTTAACCTAGCAATCTATAGTTTAAATAAAATAAATATAAAAGTTAGTACAGCTACTTTATATTATATCTGGCTTTTTTATTGTTTATTTTTTTTTAATATAATAAAAATTGTCATAAAGTTGCACTTAAAACTAATAATTTTATTTAAATATAAATTTAGCTAGTTCTAAATAGTCCTCTTATTAATACAAAAAATAAAGCCTTGCAACTCCTTCGGAGAGCTCCTTTGAAGAGCTCCTTCAAAGAGGTAGTATTATAAAAAAAATACTTTGTTTACGAGTAAAGAGACTTGAACTCTTACAATAATTATATTATGAGTTCCTAAAACTCACCTGTCTACCAAGTTTCAGCATACTCGTTATATTTGTACAATTTATCTCTAGCTACCAATGACCAATGACCAATGACCAATGACCAATTGACCAATGTAAATATTTTTATTTATCTTTTGCTCTTGCCTTTTGGTTTATACCAAAATGTATAAACATGCAAAAGCAAGAGATTCAAAAGATAAATAAAAAATAGCAAATCCTTAGTTTGCTATAGCCTTCTTTAAATTAAGGTCTTATTCTTAATATTTATCTGTAATTAGCTAAATTTGTAAAATTAAATATTGATATAAACAAATTTGTTTTCGTTTATATTATAATTATAATAATT
>JANKHO010000371.1:0-25439 GCA_027627235.1 Agrocybe chaxingu | reverse complement strand
TGAGAGATATGGACTCGTATATGCCATGCGCAAGCAGTGGCCCACACCAGCAAGTAGCTATTAATGGGTAGTAGGATTGATGGAAAGTGACTGGAACAAGGAGGAACGCCTACTAGTTCGAGAGCTTAACGTACTCTGGGAGCGGATAGAAGTACCATCTATGAACTGGTCTCCAACCTTCTGTATCCGTTGCATGAGGCTAAAATTCGGACGGTACTTGATCTGAAATCCCCCAATTCCGATGCAATCCTTATACCGATCGGGACCGCTACGGGCTTCTTCAGGCCCTGTGCTGATCATAAACCCACTGTCCAGGTTGTACGAATAGATACGCTGCTTCGTCGTTGGGTCGAGAACATCCTGTGCAGTTGCACTGATGCTGCCAAGTTGTTTCACTGACGAAGAGATAGTCCCCTTTGTCAGGACGGAAAACCAGTTGCCGGCTTTCCAAAGGCTTGTGACCATGACCAAGGACTTGTTCTGCAGCTCGTCGTGATCTCGGGATAAGGGCAGACCATCCTCGCCCGTATTCTTGTAGCAGTACCAAGCTGGAGCATTTGCAGCTACATAATGCTTGATTTGTGGAAGAAAACCGAATCGTAACCAGAATCTGCGCGCGCCGTCTGGTAGATGGAGACCGCAGCCATGGCTCTTAGACGAGCCACTGGCTTTGAAGGTTGCCTTTCGAAGTTCACTACGTGCAGGCACGCTCAGGGACCGAAGTAAAGAGAGGTAACACTAGAGTACACGAACCTAGAAAAGGACAAGCCAGACGAAGCAAACCAGTTTGCTGCAACTGGGAGGTCTTGACGTTGATGCCCATCCAGTTGGTCGTGGTCCTGTACTTGTTCCAACGGGACGGTGTACTTCTCGAAATCGGGTGGAGGATCCAGCCCCTCCGAAATGTTCTGTTCAAAGTCTTGAAAAATATTGAATTTTGGTTCGAAACTTCCCAGTGCGTTGAAGACCCCGACATCTCCGACAACGATGCCTCTGGATGAATTACCAAGCGAAGGAACCGTCCACAAAAAGACAGCCGTGGAAGTCCCTGTAATGTCCATGGGTAACGAATGCAGGTGAGCGAAAATATTCTTAGGCGTCGATTTCGGCAGCGGCAGCTTCTTCTAGGGAACCGCCGCATAGATTAATCAAAGTACTTCCTCGTAGAGGGTACCACCGGAACCCACCTTCTTACACACACCCATCAAATCCCTAAGTTGGACATTCGTTGCAGGGTACCAGCCGGAATATAGACTCTCCTCGTATCCTTGCTGCCGTAGATTCGCTGGCCTCTTGGGTATAGCATCCTCTGTTTCGAGACTATGAGTATTGCGATTGCGCAACAGTAACAAGAATCACCTGGCTGTTTGCTCTCTGACCAACGAACCGATTGACGAATCTTAGTTGATTTTCCTGTAGTAGAAACTTGGTCGCTGGCGTTCTTCAACGGTGTAGGAGTAGCCAGCGGCTGTCATCAACGAATTTGATAAGCACCGCAATCAGGTGGTAATTCAAACGGTCCCATTCACCTCTTCAATTTCGGAGTCGGGCGCTGTCGTGTTGCTGGAAGCCGATTCTGACTCACACTCAGACTGTTGCCTTTAGTTAGAGTGTTTAACTTCGCAGAAATATACCGACCTACCTCGACTTCTTGATCTACTTGATAGGAGTCTCCTTCGGGGCTGGTGCTCTGCGTGATGCTGAACTTCGAGCGCTTTGCTGGTTTTTTTTTGGGATAGTATTCGATCTCGACGTATCGCACAGGAGGCCTACTCACAACCTGGGGGGATGTTCACTGTGAGGAAGTTCTGGGTGTAAGTATTGTTGTTATTACATCCCTGTTGTATATGGCCACTGTTGTCGGCGTGCACAGAGGATTCGGGGGAGAGAGACGACATTGGGCAGAAAAACGGTCTCGAACCTACTTTTTGGAGTCTTCTTGACGTGCTGTGGATATAAGGCCGTGCTGCCTGGCAGAGCAAAGTTCGATCCGCGATCTCACGCTCAGGTTTGCCCGTGGAATTGGTGCAGGATCTGGACAAACAAAAGATGCTCTGCCGTCTGCCGTGATGAGGGGGCGCCGCGTGTGACTACAGTCTACAAGAGATACCAGCGCACGTACACGTTCAAAATCGAAGTCTGATTGTATCCCCTATAGGATTTATGTGAGTGCTTGAACTTTGCGTTGAAGTGGCGGTCAGCCCGAGCTTTTGTTCCCGTTCCTGGAATTGGCAAGTTAGACCCGGGAGGCTACTGCCAACACCATATTCTCACGGTCTTCTTTTCCAACATCCGCTTCCCGTCCACCACTCCTTTGTTTCTTTCCGTTGGTCTCTCCATGTCCGCCCTCCTCTGCGGCACTCGCAAACATTCCTCAGAACGCGGTCACGATGGCGATGTGGATAGCAACTTGTCTCAACACAGTAAGCAACTCGCTCTATTTTAAATTCAAGCAACTCCATGATTAGCTTCTTCTTTAGGCTCCATAAGAGGTGTTCATAAGGGTATCGAGGACCGACATTTCGCCAAATATTGCCCCATTTCTGAAACTGGGAGTGCTAACAGCATCTATTCGATGGCTTTCATGCCTTCCGGTAATGGGTGGGCACCACGGGAGATAGGCGGAGGGGGCAGCATTTCGCAGAAGCACATGGAGATGGGCGTTACTGTCGGAGACGTCGGCATCCTAGAGGATGGCAGGTTCTCCTACCTGTTCAACATCTTCTATCCAAAGAATGATTCTATCCAGCCCGCCGAAATGCCTCGGAACTTCAATCCGATTGAACCTCCTTTGTCTGAGTGGGAGATGTCCACGTCGACTGCTGCTTTACTTCCTGGAACTATCATTGCTGGTGAAGGAGTACAGGTCGAACAAATCTCGGAGTCACCAAGGTTAGCTCAGTTTAAGTCCGCAGATAGTGTGCATTACTCACATTCCACAGGAGAATATCCTTCACCTCATACGCCCGAGCAGGCGGTGTGATGATTTTACCTACTGGCGCATCCCGAGAGGATCTAGTGGACCCCCAGAAACTATATCCCTACCTTAAAGAGCACGCCGTCGATTGGTACCAATTTCTCAACCTGTACAGCGGGAGCGAAAACTTTCTTCGAATGCCAGCGGGGATGAACGGCACCCTCCTCGTTGTGACTGGAAGCGACAGGGTGAAGTCCTGTGCCACTGCTGTATTCCCGGTCAACCCGAGAGACGTCGGGTTGGTGCACAGTTTCCAGTATGATGAATCTCATGGTGATTACTGCTGGTCTGCCGAGCGGATGACTGCCCGAACCTTCGCTGGTTTTGATTTTAGCACGCCTTGTTCGGTATTCATACGCGGAATCAGTATTGCCCTCGGGGAACCGTTGTGGAAACGGAACCTCCCTCTTGTTCCTCCGAAGGAAGTCCCGATCTATGAAGTGTATGCGAAACCTCTATTTGAACCTCAGGATAGTTACGGGAGGATCCTTGAATGGGCGAAGGGGCTCGACAGATTACCTTCACCTTCCAGACCTACTGTGTGTAGTATCACGGATCTTTCTGCCCGATGCTGAAAGCCTCACAGATCATGTTCCATCCGTCTATGATCCTTCTCCAGCTGATGATAGACACCGTACGTTGCTCGAACAAATGCGTCTCTATTTGACTGAAAGGCAGCTCCCCTTTATCTTTGTAGGCCCCTTCAGTGGATGTTGCATTTGTCGACGATTGTATATGGCGCCCTCTGGTAGGAAGTGTACGTCGATAAACCCATACACCTGAAATCACGAACTCATACTCAGGTCAGCATCACCTCACGCACCCTCGACTTGTTGAATTCATGAAGCGAGTGCTTGAACAATACGACCTCAGTGTCGTCGAAGGTCTGTTCCTCACCCGAATCCCGATTGTTTTCTGGTCCCAATTTAATTGTGCAGGAGTCGCCACCCTTGTGAAGAGGCCCGAAGAACAAAACGCTCCGGTATTTATCTTTCATACTGTTTGATTTCGAACTGCTTACTCTGTTTAGGATATTCGGCCAGCTCTTTCGTTGGGCTCCGTCCTGCGGACCGTCTCATTCGTTCGCAAATCGGCTGAGCCAGAGCCTTTCAGGACCAGAGCTCCTCGGACGTTATCGAAGATCCTGCACCGGCCGTTCTTCCGTTAGGCCTCTGGCTTTGTTCAGCAATTACCGTAGCTTTTTCCTCCGTGGTACCACGACTTCCAGTTGCCGTTCAATGTTCATCGTACTCCAAATTCGTATATCACGGTAACAAGCTTGGTGGCAGCCCTCAATGCTCGCTTTTGCCTACGGGTTTGATGTATGAAGAATGTTGTTAAGAGTGCTCTTTCATCTAGTCTGTACATGGGCATTCCAGAAAGGAATCCGTGTCGATGAGCCGCCGATATCCTGGGGCAACATGCCAAGTCAAAAATCCACTCTTTTGAGCAAAGACGAAACCTCAGGCCTCAGCGCGTAAACCTTTCGGTGTATAGCTGGACCGCCTTAATGAGCGTCCGATCCTTGTAAATCTGACACGATGCCTAGCCTTCGGCTTGCTCTACGGAGGGTTGGTTTTTTGGAGGATGAATGGTTCCATTCCCACAACCTGTTTGGACGGCCCCAGGAAGGCATGTAGAGATCCATCGAACGCCAGGATGGCCAACGCAGCTGCCGTTACGCCGCCCCTCGCGTTTCATGTGTATCGTACACAATAGAACTTGGGAAAATGAAAGGACAACACCGTTGCTCCCTTCTCGAGTCGAATTAGTATATCAAGGCAGTGTTCCCACCAGAATCGGAGGAACTCGTGAACTACGAGCGCCCACAACACTCTCATATCAATAAGAAACTAGTCACAATGGTCAAGATCACTTCTTTGACGGTTTACATAGATACGTCAGGCGATCACCGTCTAGTCATTGTCCTGCGATCGTGGCGCGGAACTCGACGACAGTGATAGTGCAAAGTGTATATCATTCAGCACCCGCGAAACAAAGTTCGATTATTATATGAAGCTAACCCTGATATATTCTACCTCTGATTCTGCGCTGGCGTTTTGGCACCTGGCCGCCTTCTATTGTACTTTACCTCAGACTTCTGGTAATTCGGTAGAATCGTCCATTTGGGGCTGGGGAGAATTCGATACAACTTGTGCATTGCCTTCCTCTTCCTCAGTGAAAATTTAAGAAGATCCACTAAGGATTCAAAGAAATGAAAGGCTTTGGTCGTGATGGTAGTAGGAAGATCAGGCTTGGTAGCACAGGATGCCTAGAAAGGGGGTGAGATGGAGCATTGAAGAAATCGGCGTGTATGTCCCACCTTCGATCTGAAGTAAACGACTCCTGTTTTGGGAGCGATTAGTTCCGGTGTAGGCACCGACAGAATGTGGCGCTCACCATCAGACTCGACGATGTTGTAGTTATTCAAAACTGTACGGCACGTTCGGAAAACTTCGTCTAACGTTGGATATTTCTGCCCTCGCACTGTCAATCAAGGGTGAGAGGGAGAGTCAACCAAAGCTTACACCCGAAACAGATGCGGACCAGACTTTGTCCTCAAAGACCGCGATCTCGGAAGACGGAACCTGAATTTCCATGAGCAAAGGGATGCGCAGAGAAACAGAGATAACTCACCGCCGCGAGCATCATGGGGAGAGTGACCATTGCCGGGTAAAAGATAAGCTAAGACAGACCGTCAGGATTGAGGACCACGTGTAACAGAAAAGTATACGGGCTGACCTGCTTGCTGGGCGGAGATTTATCGTCGTACCTATCTCGAAGCTTCTCCATTATCGTGAGCTCACGTGTAATGGGACGTGTTGGCAAACGAAAATGCGGCCGATTTTCTAAAGGGTACGGTGGCATAATCCTCTTCCAGGATGCCGGACCCAAAGCGACTCGAATGCCACGAAGGAAAAGGGCAGACGGCGATCCCGTTAGGCGCTCTTCCGTGGAGTGCAGGCCGTCAACTGCATTCTCCTCAAGCCATATTGGGCAAACCTCAGCACTCTCATCGTACGTGAACGTCAAATCTTCTCGAAGGGCATTGAACGTGGTGGGTGGAAGCCATGCATGTGCCCACACTGCCGCTTTGTCACACCCAGTGACAACGAGAAGGGAAGCATTAACAACAGGTTCTGAGTGTGCAAAGTCTGCGTAGCCATTGAGGAATTGATACCAGTCTGGAGCGTGTTTCTTGATGTAAGGGAATAACGACGAAATGTCGACAAGATCTTCTCTGGAGGCCCCCTCGGGTAGGACGAGGACGGCACCTTGTCGAGAACAAGTAGAAAACTCGATTTTTCTAGAAATGAGCATCATTCAGCACACATAGGGTCTCGGAAGAAGAATAAATGTCACAGCGGGGACGGAGTCGAATCTGTGACCTTAATTCCGTCGGTGGTTACAACGCTGCCAGGAGGGAAGTGACTAGGAGAGACTTCAACTTCCCAGTCCGACAGTGGGGGTTGAATGGGTGTAAATTCTCGGGGTGTGCATCCAGCTTCCGAGGGTTGGATAGGGTGATCCGCTGGGTAGAAGATGTTGAAGCAATAGATGAATAAACCATAATTATCGATGTATCCAACGTCCCCTATGGTTGGGCCTTTCTCTTTGCGAAGGGGGGGTTGTCGTACATCTGCATGGTGGAGGGAAGGAAATCCGTTTCCCGACGACGATAACCCTTGACAGTGGAGTAGACACTCGCCGCGCAATTTCTTCGCGCCGCGATGGTAGGGGAAAAGGCTTTCTGAAGACAGCGGTGTCTCAGCGTCGGGGTCAATGGAAGAGTGGCATAGGCTGTTCATGGAGAAGTATGGCGATGTTGGGCTGGTAGTGGGTGCAGACAGAAGCGCGTCGCATAGTGCATTCCAGGCTGTTCTCGTGTCATGCCGCGTTCTGAGCGCCCACACAGTGACAGGTGACTGCGGTTGCGCACTCAAGCCTGTCACTTGCACCCACAGAGCCTTATTCAAGATTCTGGCGGCCCACCGCAAGGTCCTCCTCTTCGGATCGAAGGTGTCGGGAGTACCTTTTCGGGTAATTACGCTTTCCCACGACTGATGTGGCGCATGACAAAGTCCTATATTTGTCATATTTCGCATTTGTCACGCTTCCAAAAATACTTTATGACATGACAGTAGAACTTTCAAATAAATACGAGTAGAAGGATATGACTAGCACTATAACTGACCGGAGAAGAAAATGGTGGTTCATAAGAGGCCGTCGAGAAAGAAATAACAAATCCTATTTAAAATCTTGAAGTAAGGAAATCTTGGAGTGAGCAACAATCACTCACATTTTCTGTGGTGCCTCTCTTGCTTGGTCGAACCTTGCTGGGCGTAAGCCCAACCGTCTCCGGGAAACATCGGCGGCATCCCCGGAATCCCAAATGGCATCCCATACAGGAATGGCGGTATTCCATGCAAGGAATCAACGGTGGTTGTGTTGTTGAATGACCCTTGGTTGCGCTTGTTGTTCGAGTGTGTCAGGCCGCTACTTTTCCACTTTGACCTCGACTCGGACGATGAGCCAGTGCGATTGAAGGAATGGACGTTGTCCGTGTTGCCCGAGAAGCTTCCGTTCGCGCACCCGCCAGCCTTCTTTTTGGCAGAGGTGCGCTTGCTGGACTTCTTGCGTGGCTCCTCAGGCTCGCTCTCGCTCTCCTCTATGGAGAGGAACGTCAGTCGGAGATTAAGGGAAGGATCGAGATCGGTCAACTTACCCGGGACACAAGTATCTTCGGTGTCAGAGTCGGCAGACGTGTTTTGTGAATTGAGTAGATTCATGAACAAGCTCTGGAGCTCTTCCGCGGTGAACGTGTATGTCTTCTGAGGCTCATCTAGGTCCGCCTTCTGTTGACGAACTGCAGGGAATTGGGACTTGAGGACCAGGGCCTTGGCCTCCGCTACGTCTGGGCTATCCAGAGAGAACTCGGGCGACGTAGTACTGGAGGGAGGGGTAAGAACGGCAACTGGGGACTTGGACATTGGGGCGAAAGCGAGGAAGCTATGCTAGGTAGGAAAAGGCTTTGAGGATGTCAATTGTTGGCGGGTTGTTGTACGTACATCTCGTATTTATCCCTCCAGCGTAGTACCGCCTTCAAGTTCATCGAAGTTGTGCGCGAACCTCGGGCGCTCTTGTTCTTTTGTCCTCCGTGTGGGTCCACCATTGTTGTGTGTACCCCCCTCGATGTTCGTTGCTATATTGTGGGGACTGTCAAGTCGCATCCTTGTTCTTCATGGGTAAGGCCTGTGTCGATACAAAGTACCTCGCCGGCGCATTGACAGTATGAAGAGAAGCTCGCTGGTGTGATTATGTTTGTTGCGAAGTCGTTGGCACCTAGACAAAAAACGTTACGTGATTTCCACATGGGATGCCGGACAACTGCCAGCGTCTGGCATGCAGCTGTATGTTCGACGTTGTCTTGTCTGGCCTGACCGTTGTGAAAGAAGCGAGCTATTCGTTTTGTGCGCCGATAATTCGGTGCAAAGCGAGACTATTTTAAGGACTATTAATTTGCTATACAATCAACTGTGAAGGCAGTGCTTGAGGCATGGCTGATGGAGGCGCACACAAAGCCTGTACCATCGTCCAACGGAATTACCTCACGGATGTTATGTGCTACGCGTCTGGATAGTTCTAGTAACTTCTGAGAATGGGGCTGCTGGAAGATTAGATTCCGTTCTCTAGTCAGGGAATCGGGAGGAAGGTCAACGGTTTTTTCCTGCTCACACTTGCTGAGATTTTAAGAGTATCATGTCATTTTGGCGACAGGTACAGGGAAAGCCGAGTTAGTGTAGCGTTTAATGTATCGATAAATGCAGCAGGCTTTATGGAAAATGCCTCCACCGCAACGCACTGATTGATGAGCGTCGCTTTCGGCCCATCCATCTCGATCGCTGAAGGTCCAGCATCGACTGAGACATCGTCGTCGTGTTGCTCCCAATCGAAGATATCCTCGTCCTGGCCAGGCCTGGAAAGATTTGCAAACAGTCGCTTGTCCAGGGTTGTGACACCCTTCATACCAACAGCGTACGCCCATGTGGTTGACTTGTACGTGGCATTGATGATTTTCAGCGATCCAGAAGGGAGCATCGGTGTCGACCTATAATGCTTGTACCAGTCGTCCGCATGCACATTCAGGTAATTCTCGATGAGTGTCTTCATTGCCAAGGAGAACTTAAATTTCCAGCAACCCATCGGGAGAACCAGGGCAGATCCTTTTAGGCGCAATCTTGTACAGGGTGTCTCGCAGGAGAAAACATACTCTTTACTAATACAAGAACTTTAGTCAAGAACTAAGAGCGAAAGATAGCAGCAATGCTTACAGTTGACGATCGCGAAAATCTCCTTGCACATATTGCCTCCCTTTCATATAGGTCTTTCGGATATTATCATTCATGACTGTCGCGCAAGGAACGAAATTTGGCGGAGGGTGGTATCCGTATTGCTTGTTGATCTCTTCTGTCATGAAGATGTTGAAGAATACCTCAAAGCCGCCTTCAAGCGTGAAGACTCCGACGTCTCCAACGGCGATGTTCTTCCGTGTACGTCTCGGGTTGTGATTGACCCCGGGCGATGGCATATACAGAGCGATAGACCAGTTATTGACAAAGAAATCACTCCGCATGTATGTGCGGACTTTTGGAGGTAGGGTTTTCGAATTATCAAAGTTCTGGCCAAATATTAATAAAGGGATTGGGATTAAGTTTCTGGTTTCACCTTCACTGTTACTGGGGTAAGGGTCCAATTTGAAGAGCCTGCTAAGTAGTTAGGTCGTGATCAACAAGAACGTCATGGATCTTTCCACGAAGACTTACTGGTTGGCGTTGTTCCTACCGTTTCGACCGAACTTTTTCGACTGTCGCAATCAAACGGCCTGAAGTCCGACTAGAAAAAGTATACCATCTGCTTAATCTTCTAGTGACCTGAGTACAGGACGTAGAGCCACGTACTGCATGGGTTCTATCAGGGGCATCCATGTCGTATTCGTAGGCTGCTATATAGGTCTTAGGCCGCTCTTCCTTCCAAAGCAAGAAGATCAGTTCCTTGAGTGACGGAGTGGTAGATGCGAATTGCACCAACCTGCTTACGGGAATGCACATCCTGCGAAAATCTCACACCCTGCCGCGGTTTAACCAAGGCACTAGCATCTGCCAGTGAGGTCTCCTGGTCGCCAATATCGACCGAGCTTGCAGCATCTGTTCCCATTGGCTCGTCTTCTGGAACCTAGAAAGGCTATTGGGTGACTGATTCCACAGCTGAAAGTAGGTCGATACAGACATCTGTTATCGAGGCGAGGCTGCTCCTCGAAGGAGGAAAGAAGTCCTGATGACGGTCTGCATGGCTCGTAGAAGGCCGGCCTGCTACAGTCGGTCATTACGAAAAGCTGGAGCGATAGAGCGCTTACCTGGAGAGCTGCCAAAATAGTTGTTAACGGTTTGAACGATCTTCGTGGTGTTGAGACTGTTTCGAACGTCGCTGTTATTATTGTAGCTTCCTGGAGGTAGGCTGTCGGACGAAGATTCTGGGCTAGCGGTCTGTGTAGGCGGCATCCTATAACCAAGTACAAGGAAGAAGAAGGGGTACGATCATGACCGAGTAGTCAAGTTAAGTATAAGTGAGTGAGTCGAGTCGTCAGTAGCGCCGGAAGACCCTGCCTCGAGGACTGGTTGGTTGGTAACCAATAAATCGAACGGTGTGGACAATAAGAAAGAGAACAAGGAAACTTCGAAAGTCGAACTACCGCCTTCGTGGACGCTGTCATTAATTTCGTACTTTGCGAGGAGTTGATGATCGAGATATGCGCAAGTTTAACCACATCCTGGACCAATTTAATCGAAACTCCGCGAAATTGTGTCGATTTGGTCCCAGACAGGCATCTTTGTTGTGGCCATCAAGGGACCCCAAACTGATTGTTGCTCCTTACGTATGTGTTCACACACAACGGCGAAGCGGAACCAAACAGCACTTCCTTCCGTACCGCCCTCTCCTAGCTCAATTCTTCCTCCAGTATCAACGGGAGACGGCCTCCAAGCATGGCCTCCCCTCAATCTGGGGCTGATTCTCCCCATAACGATGCTTCAGATGCAGAAAGTGTCTCTTCAAGCTCAGGTGAGTCTTTCGTTCGATGTCTGGTTATGTGGTCAGGATAAGACCTTCGTTATTCGCAGGACCTGCAACACCGTACCGCCGGATGAATCAAAATACCTTCGCACTATGTAACTTCATTCCATCGGGTGCCGCTGTGGCTGGAACATACTCTCGTGCTCTCTTGGGACTGGGCCATGGCTATCCCATCTGGGAGTCTGTTGCGGACCTCAATGTTCCAGAACCACGGAGAATGCGGGGCGTGAGCATAGGCGATGTCGGTATCCTCGATGCTGATGGAAGTTTTCTTTATGAATTTAACATATATCGCTCTTCCGAAGACCCAATAAACTCGGGACGCACCCCACCCAACTTCGTACCACTAGACTTACCTGAGCCTTCACAATTAGCACGAGACGAGAGTCGGTTTCCCCCCAAGACTATTCTTGCCAGTAAAACGGTGGAAGTTGTGCATGTCAAGGAGTCTCCCTTGTGAGAAGTTCTTGTCCTTCCTCTTTTTCGATTGTTTATATGGGTCTCTTCAGCCAGATCTCAATTTCCGCAACTGCCCAAGAAGGAGCCGCCCTCATTCTTCCTCATGGCGGTTTCAGCGAAGACCTCGTATCCACCGAGCATCTGCGGAAGTATCTTGCCGATCATGCCTTGGATTGGTACCAACATTTGGTGCAAGCGTCGCTGACACAGGTTCATAATGCGAGCCTCTACCTCGTGACAGGATGCGACAAAACTCAGTCCTGGCACAATGCAGCCCTGAGAAGTTCCTCCGCAGAATTTAAGGAAACAACCACCAACAAGGGGGAGACTGAGTATGTCTGGGTTCGTGGTGCGCACAGTCATTGCCGGTCCATGTCCTTGAAGGACGGAGAAGGCCAACTCTTCGCCGTTTTTGTGCGTGGCATCAAAGTCGCTCTTCCGAATCGCCTCTGGTTGCACAAGATCCAGGAGACTAGGCCTGACGACATCCCATACTATGATGTATTGGCGCCGTTTATCGACGTTTACCATGCGAAGGCGTTGCGGTGGTTGGATTACGTAGCGAAACGACGAAACACTTGGCAATCCAGACTTGAGGCAAGTGTTATCGTTCTCCTTGCGCCGTTGTCTGATTGAGGGTTGATTAAAAGATTCCATTTCATCCCTTCCATGTCCTTGCACGGATTCTTCATGAAGAGGTATGTATTTCGGCTGATGTTGAACGAGTCGCGCTGAGAATTTAGCAGTCTCCTCAAGCTATTCTTTCACTTATGGAAGACTCTATCTGGACAAGTCACAGTGGGACGGTATGGCTCCACCCGTTCGAATAGAAGAGCACCAAACTCACAACCCATAGATGGCAGATGGGTCTCTGAGAGAGATCATCCGACTCCTCGCTAAGATCCTTGCTTCCCATGATATCAAAACTGTCGACAGTGAGTCTTTCAAGACGTGCAATACCCTCCATAGGACTGACTGACCACCGCCTGCCCAGAATGCGTCATGTTAGTACCGAAACCCGAACCTGACCCGAGGCTGGAGAAGGAGCCCGGCCTCGTCCAGAGGATTATCGGGAGAATTAAATGGGAGTCGACTCCTGAGGAGAAGGCTGCGAAACGGGTTGCGGCAATCCTCCGGTGCCAGAGTTGATTTTCTTACGGGCTTGAGTGTGTATGTCGGCGCTGTTCTGTACGTCTTGGAATATATGTGCTGACTGCTGCACGAATCAGAATAAGTGATTGTGGCTTTGTGGCCCGTGACGAATCACCCCACAGAATTACCTTCAACGGTCCGCTTGCGTCCAACCCTCTTGGACTCAGGTGTCGATACAACGTATCAACGTGGGCAGTCGCGAAAGAGTTGCCCCTTGCTTGCTCTGGACTTTCTATACCCGTGATGCCGCCCTCGCTTGCGTAGCGACTTCTGAAGAGCCACGGAGACGACAGCGCTGCGACCATGCTTCATGGGACTGCTCGAGTTGAAGATAGCCATGAGGTCATTCTTACTCTATATCACACTCCTCACGGTTAACTGATTTTGTCTAACACACCCTTCTCTATAATGCAATCTATTTACCTTCATACTCTTATTGTATCTGGAAAATGCAGCTCGATCAGGGGCAGACGTGAACAATTCCGTTCTTTTTCATATCTTTGAATCCTCTGTAGTTCCGACAACTAGTGGCACAATTCGAAAGAAAGTGGAGTCCAGCCCATTTGGAGTTGTCCGCAGCGACGTTTATTAGTGGCTCCCTACATTCTATTTCCGGAAACTATTTCCCCTTTCATTCTCGATCGCCAAGGCCTTAGATAATCCCACAAGTTAGGCGCCCGTCAGAGTGCCACCTCTGCGAGCAATTGAGGGAGAAAAATATGCATTGGAAGAACATGCAAAGTCAAGTGACGAACGTCCGAGTATGTTCATCATGGTTTACGGCATTGGGCTTGGCAAGACTTCCCTGACTGGTCTTGGCAGCCCGGGAAAATGTTCGGTCACCCCATACATTCTGCCATCCTGGGTAATCACCTGTGGTCACAGAATAAAGCCAGAGATTTTGTCGGAGTCACATTTCAGAACATTCTGATAAAGTCGAGCAATTTGACCAGCGACTGGCTTAAGCAAGTTGAGAGCGACCGGGAAATTGGTACTTGTCTATTCTGCCCGATGCCTCAAGCCGATACTTAACTACAAATTCATGTGACACAGATAGTAGTGGGTGGGTTGTGTGAAACAAGGAACATCCGAAGCGTACTGTTATCATCTGCAGCAAATTTCCAGCTACGCCGGCCGCCTCTTTGAGGAACGGGACTGGTGCGATGCTTCCAGAGCGGTGCACATTGCGCTTGAAGCGCCTAGTACATAGTCGCCCTCAACGTCCAGGGACTGGCGAACGGCTGGAATCCAGGTTTCCACGCTGCTCTGTGCTATCCTCGACGCTGGACGAGGGAGGTAGCACGATGGCTCCTTGGATAGCCATTATAGATAGAGTCAGGGGTTTCGTTATTCGTTGCGAAATTGATAGGCCTGCTTGGAGAGGAGGTTCTGTAAATCC
Organism: Agrocybe chaxingu; assembly: GCA_027627235.1. Classification (NCBI taxonomy): domain Eukaryota; kingdom Fungi; phylum Basidiomycota; class Agaricomycetes; order Agaricales; family Agrocybaceae; genus Agrocybe; species Agrocybe chaxingu. The sequence continues at coordinate 11,322 of JANKHO010000371.1, read as the reverse complement.
GACACCATGCCTAGCTTTTGAAGGATTACATCTGGGCTGTCCAGAGAGAACTCGGGCGACGTAGCACTGGAGGGAGGGGTAAGATAGGCAACTGGGAACTTGGACATTGGGGCGAAAGCGAGGAAGCTAGGCTAGGTAGGAAGAGGCTTTGAGAGGTCAATTGTTGTTGGGTTGGTCGTACGTACATCTAGCGTACCGCCTTCAGGTTTGTCTGTTCTTTTGTCCTCCGTGTGGGTCCACCATTGTTGTGTGTACCCCCTCGGTGTTCATTGCCATATTGTGGGGGGCTGTCAAGTCGCATCCTTGTTCTTCATGGGTAAGGCCTGTGTCGATACAAAGTACCTTGCCGGCGCATTGACAGTATGAAGAGAAGCTCGGTGGTGTGATTATGTTTGTCGCGAAGTCGTTGGCACCTGGACAAAAAACGTTACGTGATTTCCACATGGGATGCCGGACAGCTGCCAGCGTCTGGCCTGCAGCTGTATGTTCGACGTTGTCTTGTCTGGCCTGACCGTTGTGATAGAAGTGAGCTATTCGTTTTGTGCGCCGATAATTCGGTGCAAAGCGAGACTATTTTAAGGACTATTAATTTGCTATACAATCAACTGCGAAGGCAGTGCTTGAGGCATGGCATGGCTGATGGAGGCGCACACAAAGCCTGTACCATCGTGCAACGGAATTACCTCACGGATGTTATGTGCTACGCGTCTGGGTAGTTCCAGTAACTTCTGAGAGTGGGACCGCTCAAGAATTGGATTTCCTCCAATCAGGGAATCGAGAGGAAGGTCAACGGTTTTCCCCTCTCACGCTCGCTGAGATTTCAAGAGTATCATGTCATTTTTGCGACAGGTACAAGGAAAGCCGACTTAGCGTAGTATTTACTGCACTGAGAAGTGGAGTAGGCTTGATAGCGAACACCTCCACCGCCACACACTGGTTAATTAGCGTCGCTTTCCCTCCATCCATCTCGACGGTCGAAGGCCCAGTGTTAACTGAGACATCCTGACTATGTTGCTTCCATTTGAAGACGTCCTCATCCTCGTCTGGCCTAGCAAGGTTCGCAAAGAGTCGCTTGTCCTGAGTTGTGAGATCCTTCATGCCGACCGCATATGCCCAGGTGCCAGTTTTGTAGGTGGTGCTGACAATTTTCAGTGACCCGGTTGGGAGCATAGGGCCGCTAATAGGAGACCTGTAGTATCGATACCAGCTTCCTGCATGCACGTTCAGGTAACTCTGAATCAACATCAACGTTTTCAAGCCGAAATGGAATTTCCAGCCGCCCATTGGAAGAACCAGGGCTGTCCCTTCGAGAGGCCATCTTGTACATGGTGTCTCACAGGAAAAAATGTACCCATCACTGAATGCAAACATGTCGGTTGGCAATTATGAACAAGATTCGACGGCAGGCGTACCATGGAACACGGGTAAAATTACCTCGAACAAGATTCGACTCGATCAGAGAGTCTTTATGGATGCTACCGTTCGCGACCATCGCGCATGGAGTAAAATCGGGGGGTGGGTGGTACCCATATTCCTGGTTGTCCTCTTTCGTCATGAAGATATTGAAGAACACTTCGAAGCCGCCTTGTACTGTGAAGATTCCAACATCGCCAATGGCAATGTTTTTCTTTGTAATTCTAGGATCGTGATTGACCCCAGGCGATGGCGTCCACAGTGCAATAGACCGTTTACTGTCGAAGAAATCACTTCGCATGTAGGTGCGAATTTTCTCAGGAATGGTTTTTGAGTTGTTAAAGTTCTAATGATATATTAGCAGAAGGAACGGTATGAGCTTCAGAGCATCACCTTCACTGTCACCGGGACAAGGGCCCAACTTGAAGGGCTCTCTAGATGAGGCATCAACAATGCTTTCGTGGATCTCTGCACGCGGACCTACTGGTTGGCGTTGGTCCCAGCGTTTCGACCGAACTTTTGCGACTCGTGCAAGCGAAAGAACCAGCGTCTGACTAGATGATTTGTCCCTCTCAGTCTTCGACTAAGTCCGAGCCCAGATGAACCACGTACAGCGTCAATTCCACCAGGGGCATCCATATCGTATTCGTAGGCCAATACGTAGGTCCTACGTCGCCATTCCTTCTAAAGTAACATGATTAGCTTCTTAAACGACGATGAAGCAGACGGGGTCAGTACAAACCTGCCTCCCGGCTTGGGCGTCCTCAGAAAATCTTACACCTCTCAAAGTACCCCGACCACTTGTTCCCACTGACTCGTCTTCTGCGATCTGGAAATACAGCTCAGTGACTGATTTCGGGGATGAAATTCTGTGGGCACTGACGTCTGTTATTGAGGCGAGGCCGCTCCTTGAAGGAGGGGGAACTCCTTGATGACTCGTAGAAGACTGGCCTACTAGAGTCAGTTGCAACCAAAAGGCTAGGGTAACAGGAGCGCTCACCTGGGAAGTTGGCAAAGTAGTTGTTGACGGTGTTAATCATCGTGGTGTTGAGGCTGTTTCTAACATCCTTGTTATGACTGAAGCTACCCGGAGGCAGGCTGTCGGACGAAGATTCTGGGCTAGAAGAATGCACAGACGGCATCCTACAAGCGGCTGGACGAGAGATACGAGTACAATCAAAGACCGAGTGGTAGAGTTAAGTACAAGTGGGTTGAGTCGCCAGTAGGGCTAGAAGGTGCTGCTTCGAGGACCGGTTGCCTGTAATTATTAAACTGAGCGGTTGACAAAGAGAAAGAGAACAAGGGAACGTCAAAGTCGAACTGCCATCATCGTGGACGCCGCCATAATTTCGTACTGTGCCAGGAGTTGATGATCGAGATATGCGCAAGTTCAGCCTCGACTTGCCCATTCTGGACCAGTTTACATTGAAACTCCGCGAGATTGTGTCGATTTGTTCCCGGGATGGGCAGTGTAAGCCATCAACGAACGCACACAACTGATCGTCCGGTTTATTGTCCTCCTTCCGTATCTGTACACACCATTCAACAGCTACGTAAACGCACCAAATAGTAGTGTTTTCGTCCCACAGATACAACCAAATATAAAACCCAAATCTCACCAAACAAAGGTAAGGGGCTTGGCACGAACGCATAGCACTTCCTCAGTCCCGCCATCTCCTCCAGTCGCATCGGGAGACTGTTCCCGTCTTCGCTGGCATGGCTTCCCCTCCGTTGGATGCCAATTCGCCCGATGACAATGCATCAGACGCAGAACGTGTTGCCTCAAGCCCTGGTGTGTCTTTCGTTCTGTCACGTTTTGCAGTTAGGCTGAATCCTTCTATTCGCAGGACCTGCAGAAGTACCATATAGCGGGATGAACCAAAATACCTTCACATTGTGTAACCTCCTTCCGTCACGTGCCTCTGCACCCGGATTATACTCTCGTGCTTTCTTAGGAATGGGAATTGGCTATCCCATCTGGGAACCTTCCGCGCACCTCGATGTTCCAGAGTCACGGCGAATGCGGGGCGTGAGCATTGGCGACGTCGGTATCGTGGACAACAACGGAAATTTTGCGTTTGGATTTAACATATATCACTCTTCCGAAGACTCAATAAACTTGGGTTGTACCCCGCCCGACTTTGTGCCGCTGGACTTCCCCGAGCCTCCGCAACAAGTACGAGACGAGGGTCATTTCCCCCCCAAAACTGTCCTTGCGAGCAAAACGGTGGAAGTCACCCATGTCAATGAGTCTCCACTGTACGAAGTTTTTGTACCTCCTTCCTTCTCTTCCGTCGCTTATGCATGGCTACTCAGTCACATCTCAATTTCCACAACGGCCAAAGAAGGAGCGGCCCTCGTTCTTCCTTTCGGTGGCTTTCGTGAAGATCTCATATCGACAGAGCATTTGCGAAAGTATCTCGCTGAACATGCCGTGGACTGGTACCAGCACTTGATCCAAATGTCTTCAGCACAAGTTCACAACGCAAGCCTCTACCTAGTGACGGGATGCGACAAAACACGGTCTTGGCACATGGCAAATCTGAGAGGAGCCTCCGCTGACCTCAAGGAAACGGCCACCAAGGATGGGGAGACCCGCTACGATTGGTTCCTCGGAGCAAACAGCCGTTGCCGGTCCATGTCATTGGAAGATGGAGAGGGCCAATTATTCACCCTTTTCGTACGAGGCATCAAGGTTGCTGTCCCAAATCGTATCTGGCGGCACAAGGTCGAGGACACTCTGCCCGACAATATCCCTTACTACGACATATTGGCAACGTCTATTGACATCTATCGTGCGAAGGCGCTGCGCTGGCTTGATTACATTGCCAAGGGTCGAAATACATGGCAATCCAAACATGAGGCAAGTGTGTTCGTTCGCATTGCGTCGTTGTCTATCTCAACTTCGGCCGAAAGGTTCTCTTTCACCCCTTCATTGTTCTTGCACAAATTCTTCATGAAGAGGTCAGTGTTTTGTCCGATTTTTCAAGTACTGCGTTGAGGAAGTAGCAGTCTCCGCAAGCCGTTGTTTCACTCATGGAAGACTCTGTCTGGATGGGTCAAAGCAGCGCGGTATGTCTGCATCCGTTCGATTCAAAGAGCGCCAAAAACTGACATCATTTAGATGGCTGATGGGTCTCTGAAAGAGATCATCCGGCTTCTCTCTAAGATCCTCGCGTCCCATGATATCCAAACCGTTGACAGTGAGTCTTCCAAGACGTAAAATGCCCTCCATAGGATTATGACTGACCACCGCCTGCCCAGAATGTGTCATGTTCGTGCCGAAGCCCGAACCCGACCCGACTCAGGCGAAGGAGCCCGGCCTCGTCCAGAGGATCGTTGGGAGAATTAAATGGGAGTCGACTCCTGAGGAGAAGGCTGCGAAACGGATTGCGGCGATCCTCCGGCGCCAGAGTTGATTTTCTTACGGGCTTGAGTGTGTATGTCGGCGCTGTTCTGCATGTCCTGGGAATATACGTGCTGACTGTTTGCGACGAGCCCAGAATGAGTGAATTGTGATTTGTGGCTCGTGACGAACACCCCGCAGAATTACCTTCAATGGTCCGCTTGCGGCAACCCTCTCGGATTCAGGTGTCGATACAACATATCAGCGTGGCCAGTCGCGAAAGGGTTGTCCCTTGCTTGCTCCGGACTTTCTATACCTACGATGCCGCCCTTGCTTGCGTGTCTCTCGTAGCGACTTTTGAAGAGCCACGAGACGACAGCACCGCGATCATGCTTCATGGGACTGCTCGAGTTGAAGATAGCCATGAGGTCATTCTTACTCTATATCACACTCCTCACGGTTAACTAATTTTGTGCAACACACCCTTCTTACCGGAAAGTCCATAATGCAATCTATTTACCTTCATACTCTTGTTGTCTCTGGAAAATGCGCGTCGATCAGGGGCGGACGTGAACAATTCCGTTCTTTTCCATATTATTTGAATCCTCTGTAGTTCCGACAACTGTACCAGTGGCCCAATTCGAAAGAAAATGCAGTCCAGCCTATTTGGAGCTGTCTGCAGCGACGTTTCTTGGTGGCTCCCTGTATTCTATTTCCGGAAACTATTTCCCCTTTTATTCTCGATCGCCAAGCCTTAGATAATCCCACAAGTTAGGCGCCCGTCAGAGTGGCACATCTGCGAGCAATTAAGGGAGAAAAATATGCATTGGAAGAACAGGCAAAGTCAAGTAACGAACGCCCGAGTGTGTTCATCATGGTTTACGGCATTGGGCTCGGCAAGACTTACCTGACTGGTCTTGGCAGGCCGGGAAAATGTTCGGTCATCCCATACATTCTGCCATCCTGGGTAATCACCTGTGGTCACAGAATAAAGCCAGTGATTTTGTCGGAGTCACATTTCAGAACATTCTGATAAAGTCGAGCAATTTGACCAGCGACTGGCTTAAGCAAGTTGAGAGCGACCGGAAAATTGGTACACTTCTATTCTGCCCGATGCCGTAAGCCAATAACTACAAATTCATGTTACCCTGATAGTAGTTGGGTGGGTTGTGTGCTTAATGTCATTTGCGCCTCCACCACCGGCCCTTCCGAGTCTTCACGACTCCCACCGCCTCAAAAGCGATAGGGGAATCATTTATCGTGTTGTATGCGTTGACGTTCCCATTCTGGGAATGGCTGGTTATCGTGATTGCCTTGCTGCCTTTAAATACCGCGCCTTTGAATGATTCGTCAACGAGACGTGCACCAGAATTCTCGTAGTAGCTTAGGGCGTTGTTTGAATGGGTCGTCAGCCGGATTTCGTCGACGTCAAGCATCTGAATGTTTTGGAAAGAACGATCGCTTATAGTCCCCTCTGCTCTGCTGACTCCAGCCGCGGCTAGGGCAATTTGGTTGGCCTTCCTGGGGGGGAAGACTGAACAAGCAAGTTCTCCGCATCAGCGTTAGGCATTAAGTCAACTGAGCGCTTGTTGTACGCTTCAACCAACTCGTCTACGCGCCTTCTGATCGTGATGGAATTGACTAGCTGTAGCATCCCAGTTGTGTTTGGGCTAGTAATGTGATGCGAGGCAGTGATGGACTCACGTTGAAGCGTCTAAAAATCTGCTCCACCCTCCGACGCCGTTCCTCGATGTCCTCCTTATGTAAATTGTGGAAAAGAAGCTTGTCGAGCATGTTTTTGTCATCGTATTCCAAGCAGAGCTTCTCGAGGGCGGTGAGTTGTCTGAATGAGTTTGTTAAGAAAAGAAAATTTATAATCTGCCGGAGCTCACTCGAGAACTTCTTCGACGCTCGCCTTAAACTCGTCGGTGATGGTCTTCGCAGCATCGCACTCGCTCTGAAGGACCATGATCAAATCGCAGATTTCGTGAAGAAGAGAACGAAATGCTCCTTCATTTAAACTCTTGTCCTGAGCGCCAGAATACACCGATGAGTGGAACAGAAAAAAAAAACACAAGGAACATGCGAAGCGTACTATTATCATCTGCAACAAATTTCCAGCTACGCCGGCCGCCTCTTTGAGGAACGGGACTGGTGCGATGCTTCCAACTTTCTCCAGAGCGGTGCACATTGCGCTTGAAGCGCCTAGTATATAATCTCCCTTACTGCGTCCAGGCACTGGCGAACGGCTGGAATCTAGGCCTCCACGCTGCTCTGTGTTATCCTCGACAATGGACAAGGTCGGAGGCGGCACAACGGCTTCTTGGATAGCCATTATAGATAGGGTCGGGGGTGTTGTTAGTTGTTGCAAAATCGATAGGCCTGCTTGGGGAGGAGGTTCTGAAAATCTGACACGATGCCTAGCCTTTATAGGATGGCGTTCCCCGCTTGCTCTACGTAGGGTCGGTTTTTGGAGGACAAATGGTTCCCACAATCTATTCGGACAGCCCCAGGAAGGCACGTAGAGATCCATCGAACGCCAGGATGGGCAAGGCAGCTGCCGTTACGCCGCTCCTCATGTTTCATGTGTATCACACAATAGAACTTGAGAAGCTGAAAAGACAAAACCGTTGCTTACTTCTCGAGACTAATTAGTATATCAAGGCAAGTTCCCACCGGAATCGGAGGAACTCGTGAACTACGAGCGCCCACAACGCTCTTGTATCAATAAGAAACTAGTCACGATGGTCAAGATCGCTTCTTGGAGGGTTTACATAGATACGTCAAGCGATGGCCGTCTAGTCATTGTCCTACGATCGTGGCGCGGAAGTCGACGACAGTGATAGCGCAAAGTGTATATCATTCAGCACGCGCGAAACAAAGTTCGATTATTATATGAAGCTAACCCTGATATATTCTACCTCTGTGGATCCCACCACCGCGGTCCTAGTGGATACCGCCACATCAACAACAGGCGTCCAACTGTCTGGAGGTTCGCAAGACATCGCGGACACCACCATGGTTGGGCCGACAATTGTGGAGCCCAGCCTCTCTGCGAACATCACATCACCCGAGCCACCCCGACGCATGCGCAAGGAACGTGTTCCACCTTCGGCCAAGGTCAGAAACGAAAGCGCGGAGAAGCTGACGTCGAGGCAAGTGCCTCTGCCAGTGCCTCTGCCAGTGCTCGGCCATCGAAGCGCAATCGCAATCGCACTGGCTTAGCAAACCTGACGACTCCCAACTGTTCGAGATCCATAGCGCCGACGTCAAGCACGCGAGGATGGTTCGAGAAGGCGAAGGACCAGTTCCGCTCAGAGGATCTTGGAGACGTGTGGTCGAGGCTGCTGGAGCAATGGGAGGCCTTCCAGGAGGAGGAGAACACGTTCGACGACTCCCGTGTGCTCTCTGCGAAGCGCCGACCTGAGTCCATCGCCATGTGGATTGGGCGAGCGCGTCTTCCTACCTTCCGCCCTACGAACCCGAATGCAAAGGCGGATGAGGAGCATTTCAAGGCATGGTGGAAGGGTTTGCAACCGGCGTGGCGGGTGGTGGATGGGAAGGTGGTGAGCAAGTCAATGAGTGGTGACTGGAGTTCTCTGCGGTTGCCGGGCATTAATGGGGTTCAGAGCATTGTCGCCGGTCTGTTCTTTTGGGGTCTATCTGCCTCTCCGAAAGTGCGCACTCGAAAGGCATGGACCGTCGCGGTCGAGGAGTGCACCGAGGTGTTTGAGCAGCTTCGTCTCCCAGCTCGCACGCCTACCTGAGTGCATTCAGGCCATTGCAATTGTGTATACCCCCTCATCTTCCTGTACATGTTTTCGAGTTTCTAATACATTCCGCAGGCAAGCCCTGCCTCCATTCCTTGAAAGACTGTTAAGATAAGATGAGATAGGGGGTAATTTTAGAAAGTTGAACCATGTGCTACGTGAACGCGACGCCAACGATCCCCTGTAATGAGAAAGGGACGCGCTTCTGCGTTTTTTTTGCATGTATTCATATTAATTATGTATTTTGATGCTCTACACTGTAGTGAGCTCTTTCAAGGACCAAGGCTAACGAGCATGGAGAGAGCCCGGGTGGGGCAGCAGAACCTACCGGGGCGACGGGACGGATAAATCCGGGACAGGTCCCGAACATGACAGCAGCTAAAAATAACTGACGCCCAAAAATAGGCCGCGTCATCCAAACCACCCTCTCCCAATCCAGCCCATCCCGCCCCCCGACGGCGGGGGAAATGGTGCACAACGACGACGAAATATATTTCCTCGTCGTTGGCGCCTTTTCCCCGTCGAGAATGGTGGCGGGAGCACCCCAAACGACGAGAAACAGTGCTCGGGCACTGTTTCCTGCGTTGTTTGCATGTGTTGATGTGTCCCGCCCACAGCCTTGAGCCCCGGCACACCCGGCAAGGCCACCCACCGGCCTCTTAGGACGTCGACTGTAAACTGACAGTCCTGACTGATGAGGCTACTTTGTTCAAATACAGTCTTTGATACATTTATCTAGCTTACATGGCTGCTCGTGCGAGAACTTCATCCCATGAGGATTGGTCAGGGTGTAGCCCGGCCATCCAGAGTTCAGATTGAATCCCACGACGAAGTCCTGACCAGAGTTTGAGAACCCTTTCAGACACTCCAACGTCGCCGATCATGTTAAAGAGCTCCTCGAGCTCATGAGAGAACTCGTCAACCGTGCGTCCGAGCTGCTTGGCTTGGTCAAGCCGCTGTCGCATTTTGAGTCGGTAGTTAATTGGGAATACAAAGTCAAATAGTCCTCAGAAGAATTCCGGCAGGGACCACTCTTCTTCGTTCATAGATACTTTTTGTATATAGAAATCATAGGCCCTGTCCTTCATGAAACAGGACAGTGCGTAAGCATATCGTTCAGGTTCAAGATCCAGGTCTTGAACATAAGCAGACCCTTCTCGAAGGAATCGGTTGTATACTCTGTAGTCCGGCGTTCCGTCATACATTCGAGGCTTGAAAGCCTTGTATGTCCTGCGAGATCTTGAGGATCGAGACCTGCGCCTGGACTTCGTGACATGACGGTTTTTCCTACTGCGATGATGACTTCGATGACGACGCTGGTGTCGATCGCTCTTCCTCGAGCGTGTGGAGGATATGGGGGAACGGTCAGACTGAGAGTCCGACGACGCTGAGGAGTCCGAGCCCGACGGCGTCGGTGTTGTTCCACCGTGATGGGATGTGGTCTCGGAGTCACCTGAATCCGACGACGATTCACTCGAGCTGGGCTTTCCTTGCTGGTGGTATTTGCCTTTGCTCTTCTTTGATGATTCTCGATCGAGCTTATCCAATGCCACACCCAGGTAGCTCTTGGCTGGTATCTGAGCCACGGGCCTCGCGGTAGCAGGCAGTGTCTTGGTCTTCCTGGGAGTAGGTTGGACCTGCGGTGCCAACAGCGATGTTCCTTTATCATCGTGTGGCAGTGAGTCATGTTCTTTCTTTACGTTCTGTTTCTTTGAACGTCTTTTCTTGCTCTTATGGTGGGACTTGTTTTCTCCACTGATAGGGCGCAAAGATTCTAACGCCGCTCGCTGGGCTTCGACATCCAGTTCGTTGTCGGATAGCCCCGCGTTAGCGCCCCATTCTCGGGGGTCAACAGCTTTGCCCTTCAAGTTCGAGGGGCCTTCGCCACGGGAGACGGACGAATCAGATCTCCTTGCGGGCGAGTCATCACGTTGGGCCGGCGTGTAACGGAGACGATCGTACCGCCTCGAGATCTTCGCCTGTTCTTCGGCGGTGAGTTTATCCGTGGCTTGCTTCACCACATGGTCCTCCAAGGACCTGGCTCTCTGGGCAGATTTGCCATGCCTTTCACCTCGTGAACTTTGTGTCTTGGCATTCTTGGCTCGTTTATCATGCGAGCGATGGCGATTGACAGTCGTCCACGGCTCCGGGTTTTCGTCCTCACTGGAGGACACTTCTGTTTCAACACGAGCACGGTGGTTGGTAGGATCAACAATGGGATTATGATCGACTACGACAGGGTTTGACTCATGTGCCTCATGAGGGTCTTGTTCGACGGGGGGAACAACCGTCTCGACCCGACTGATGACCGGGGAGGAAGGACGGGACGCAACAACGTCGCTGTAGGAGCGACGCTGACCGCCCTCAGAGCCTGAGTACCAGGCTCTCGCCTCGTCATCCGTGACATAGTATGGAGGGGCTGTGTCAGGAGGCAAGCTCTGGCCTACACCCGACATGGATCCGATAGGGTTGGGGGTTGCACCCGCAGTACCAGCTGCGGCGCGGCTGCGCAGGGTATAAGATCTAGTGGCCATTGTGGTTAGCTTCTCGTAGAGGGAGCTTGACACTTATCCGTAGATCTGATTTTGAGAGATAGGGTTGGGTTGGTTGGGTTGGTTGTCGACACGAGTAGCTGGATGCTCGGATGATCAGTCCGAGGTGAACCAAAGCGAGACGGCGACGATGAAGGTTGATGAGGGTTGATGAGGGTTGTTGTTGGTGTTGTAGCGTCAAAAAAATGTGACGTCTGTAGTCGAGGTGTCGGAGGAGACCGCGATGGAGAGACGGCACACG
>JANKHO010000370.1:0-25596 GCA_027627235.1 Agrocybe chaxingu | reverse complement strand
CGAACAGCCCGAGGTCGACAACGACAGCCCGACCTTCGCTGTCCAGATCCTTGTAGTCTGGTTCGTCTTGGTCCTCTGGAGTAGGTGTGTCAGGTGGGTAGTTTCCCAGACGCGAGATACGCTCGTCAGGCGTAAGTGGTGGACGCGGTTGGAGGAGACCCGTTAGACCTTCTTCAGCTTTTAGAGGTACCACCACATTTCGACGCGTGTATATAGCGATTCCGGAGTACCCGGCCTTCTTCACAGGGAAAGAAAAGAAGGAGTCGTAGGAAGGGGGCAGCGCAACGGATTTGGGGAGACCTTGCCTGGATGATTTCATCTCTGTTACGCGTTCAGCACGCAGAAATACGTGAATAATTATAAAATTACCTTGAAAGCATATTATATCCGCCTCCAAGTGGTTCAATATGTCATCGAACGTCTTTAGAGTGTTCCACCTGGTGACGAGTTGGGGACCCTGACGCGTACAGGGCGTTACTTGAACCACTTACGGGTGATACTGGGGTAGTGTACGAACACCATTCTACAGACTTTCGTCAACGATTGGCTATACGTGAAAATCGAGGTACCTACGATGTTCCAGGTCGTAATTCGCATCTTGCGAAATAATGGCCACAGACGATTTGCTGTGTTTTGTCCTTGGCCTGGAGTGGAGTTAAAAATGCGTGTCTCAAGTTTAGAATAGGCTTAGAGAGATTATGCACCCAATGTGAGCCTTCATAAAAGGTTTCATTGCGTACTTCAAAGACTCATAGTGGACGTTCAGAAAGAAGCCTCGTCGCGTAAGGTTAGTAATTAGAATGTCCGTGTTTGGCAACAGCTTTTGATCTCACAGAAATCTTTTCTCCTCTTACCACCATCACCTATGGGTCGCCTACGACGTTCAAGAGCTCATCACGCGCGACGAGACATTCATAGGGCATCTAGGACAAGAGTAGGGAATTATAACTCTTTTTAATTCTCGAGTTAATGCAAGATATCAGGTCAGAACTCGGGATTTGGACCAAATCCAACTGATTGACTTGGATCCCAAAGTACGATGTTCGCCGCTCTCAAGGAGTCTAGCTAAAGATTGCAATTAGAACCGTCAAGTTCTCGAAGCCCAACCGATTGATTTCGAAACACCTGGTCTTGCTCAACACTACTGCGTAGAATGTGCAAAGTACGTCTTCCAAAACTTCCTCTTGCCAAGTTACTGATTCTGTGTCAGATATTATGAAACAGACTCCGCCCTTCAGTCGCATTGGAGGAGCAAAGTGCATAAACGCCGTCTGAAGCAGCTCAAAGAACCTGCGTATACGATCGAGGAGGCAGAACGGGCAGCTGGGTTGGGTCGAGACCACAGACGGGCAACGAGGGTAGAAGGCCCTTCGGACGTCATGGTAGAAGCATGATTGTATGAGCCATCGTTTCTTATATTCTGTTCATGTGCATGTTGTATTTTACCTCCCTCGATTGTCTATAGCATTCGCATTAAAGGTCCAAACCATGGTGCTGCAGCGCCGCTTTCAAATGATCCCTCTTGCAACAGTCAATAATTTCGATCATCAAGCCAGATTTTCGATACGCAAGGAGTTCGAAGGCCGTTTCACGGTCGATGGGAGGGAGAGAGGTTGCAGCATGTTCTGTTCTCAGACTGACACGCTGGAGAGGACTTTTTCCTGCTCGAGACGCCTGCTGAACGCTTGCTAGCATCGGCAATGCCTGCGATCGATGTTCTAGGACCTCGAGGAAAACGATCCACGTAAAATCCCACTGAAGAACGCCTTCAATCTCCAGGACTTGCAGAAGTGGGCAGACCCACGGCCCTGAGCTTCGGTCTTGCGGTGCGAGTTTCCAAAACTGGGTCAGGAAGAGGTGGGAAATGTTGAATATATGTGGCTTTTCGCCAAGGGTGGAAGAGCAAAAACGCAGATGAGTTATCGTTGGCAGATGCTCGAGGACCTGGAGCATGTCGATCTTCCCTCCTTTCTCGTCAGTGCGGAAATATTGGCCGCGAAGTGTGAGATGTGTGAGACGGCAGTTCGAACGCAGCAAGAAGTCAGTGAGGATCTTCAATTCGGTGAATTCGTCCCATTCGAAGATAAGCTCTTGCAGAGATGGGAGCGTGATAAGCTCGAGGATGATGCCTTGCTCCTGCGCAAAATACTGAAGGTTTCGCAAGTTTCGATGGATGAGTGGCGATATGTCCGCGGCGCCCCAAGGGCCTTGATTAGTGGCGGCTTCACAATGAGTTAGTCGCGGCGCAAGTTTGAGGACGGTTAGTAGTTCCTCTTCCCAAGCGTGCCAGTTGTAATAATGGGTCAGGTTGCGCCATGCAACGTCCACGGACGATTCTATATCGAGGCCGTAGTACCGAAGACACCTGAGCGATTTGAGCTTCGTGAGCTCGATGACTTCGCCAGGATCGTCCGGATCCGTGATAGGATAGACAACGAGCGTGTGGAGTACTGTCGCTGTGAGCTTGAGGCGAGAACAGAAGCGTTTAGCAAGTTCACAAGGTAGGAACAGGTATACGCTCTTCCATCGTTGACCGTTGTTTTTCATCACTTCAAGGAGGGAAGCTTGGACGCGGGCTCCTGCCTGTGATGCTGTTTCGGGCGCATCAGAATCGCTATCGTCGTCGTTGTCGGTTGTGGTCTGAGAGATACAGAGGTTCATTGGTAAGCTGCCGGCAAGTTCGAGGTATCTGCGAACGACCTGAGCCGGATCGCGCATGTCCAGATCCACACGAAGGGTTGCCCATAGCTGCGGCGTTCTAAGGGCGATCTGCTGCCAGTTCTTGCACACCAGCCTCAGAATCGACTGAGGAGAGCGAAGACCTGTCTTGAACCCGAAAACGGGATCTGGAAACCACTCAGAGGGGGCGTAGTCCGCCGGATGTGCCCTGGGTCTGTATTCCCACTGACCACTGTTGGCCATCGCAAGATATTCGAGAAAAACTTGGGAAACGAGTTCCAGAGGAAGATGGCTGGTAATGGGATCGTGATGCAGGTTGATCTTGGTCTTGAGTTCATGGCGCTGTCGGGCGAGGAGTTCCATTTCTGACTGGAGACGAACAGCTTCTGCGTCCAGCCATTCGAGCTCCAGACATCCAGGACAAGGCTTTGTGAGATTCCTTCGGCAGCCCGAAGAGCGATAATCTGCAGGATGGTGTAGATGTTGACATAGCGAGACACAAGTTTCGCATGGTACGAATGTTTTCCGCGATGAAGATGCCTTTTTATAGTGCCCTTCAGTACAACTGTCGGAGAATTTAAAAAATGCATACCATATTCTGCTGAATAGAAGAGGAGACAAGGAAGTAGGTGATATGGAGCGGAGCTATCTGTCGGACATCCAAATTTGATATGCCGATGCAGGATGGGGGACTACTTCCGCCACCTTCGAGCTAGTTCGTCGCAGTGTCCGTTGAGCTCAACGATGTCGACAACGGCATCTGTACTGAACCTTCCTACGCCTTTGCTTCTTCTTGTCCATCTTCACATCCTTGAATATCCACGAGCAAACAATCCAGAATATGACCAAGATATCTTCGATACGCGTAAACGCGGTCTACAAGAACGAGCAAAAACAATGGAGGATATCGCATGTTTTCTGGTTGGAAGGATAGAAGGGAAGACCGTGAAGACGGTATGACACTTATTTCCGTGCAGGAACGCGACCTTGACGAAGATCGTTAGGTTTTGTCCTCCTACCCTTGCGTTCAACCCGCCGAATCGTTGGCCTTTCGGACTTCTCTAACAAAATATCTGGAGGCCCTGCGACACCAATCTATATTTCCCGCGTCCGCACGATCGTCTGCGGGACTGAAGGGGAACTCGAAATTGTCGAGTGGAGGCCAAACAGAGGAGATGGTGGCATGGTGGTGGAAAGACGTCCTGGTCAGAAAGTCAATGCTGGAGGAGTGTTCTGGGGACAGGTACGTGGCCGTGCTAAGTGCAATTGAATAGGCTAACTTCAACGCGTCAGATTTGAACGTCTCTTACTTTCGCTGTCAACCCACGCACTGATGAAGACTTCGCATCGAATACCACCAGACAGAATGAGCGTATGTAGGTTTACAACACCCGCAAGATTGTACTATTCGAGAGGCTGAATACGTCTTTAGGCCCTCCTTCGCTCTCAACCCGCAATCTACACTTCGAGACTGGCTGAATACCACGCCGTTAGACAAGATTGGAAACGAGCATCTTCCCTTGTATCCCAACGCGACCAGGATATACAGTCAGTGCGAGTGAGTGCCTCTTTTCCCCATAATCCCAGAGCCCGGGATGAAAAATTTCAGGCCCTTGTCGATTCCCAAAGTCATCGGTTATCACCACTCTACGCAAACTTTTCGACTGAACGCCTCCAGTTATTGGCACATTCCAAACTGCAAGAATTGGAGAATAACCATTGGCAAGGGGAAGGCGGCCGCGCTGCGCTGCTTTTCTTGACCGACCTTGCTGGGCTACGATCTTCTCTCTCTAGTCCTCCTTCAAGTTCAAGCTCTCTTTGCCCGAAACCATCGTCCTCTCGTCCCTTGGTGTCGACACACCCGTCACCTCTACCTGTCGCCGCCGCACACCATCCAGCCTATCTCAAGAAACTTCGACAGCCGGTCTTTTACTCCAAGGCCTCGAAGCATGAACTAGCAGGACCAGCTACCCACCAGACGCCTGCAGAGATCCTGCTCGCGGGCCGCATCCACACTCGGAAGCAGACACGGCAAGTCCTGCATGATGCCCTTTCTCGGGCCAAGAGGAGAGGAGAAGAATTACGGACGATTTCTCAGTCGGTTGCACGATGTCAGATCACTGAGGTCACTGATATCCGACTCTGGACGCGACACGGGGCCACCGAACCCGTGAGCCTTGAACCAGAGCCTTCGAGAGAGCTCCTCTTCGCTCTTGGCCTCGGGCGAGCGTATGAGGCTTTGATGCCTTGCCCAGGCAAAGATCCGGTGGAGAAGAGAATTGAGCAGATCCGCGCATCCATCCTGTTGCCATATCCTCTGATTCCCGACCCACATGCCGCTCGTCTGCCCCCTCGCGAACCAGCTGATGGCGGTGGGCCTAAATCCCGCATTCCATTGGCGAAGGTCTCCTCCCATACTAAACAAGGCGGGGGGCAACTGACCAAGAGCGACCAGCCGACACTTCAAGTTACCCTGCTACAAACACCTGGCATATCGCCGAGCAGGTCCGCAGCTTCGAGGAGTCTCAGGCGGAAGTCCCTCTCGGTGCGATTCTCGATGGCACAGCGGCGCTCTGGACGACCATCAGTGTTCAGAGTCTTTAGCGGCGGCATGGAGGATGAAGTGGAGAAGGTATGTTCCCTCTTTGTCCTTTCATTCTTTCCTTATACTGAGAGCCTTGCACAGCTGATCGACGAGACGCACGACTTCCCGACAGACGATGACGACACTGACCACGAGTCCTCTCTCGCCTCCTCAGCTGCCAAAACACCGAAAGCGAAACGCAGGACGCCGAAGGTCAACCGGATCTGGACTGCTGGCACCCCCGGCCGCCCTCCGCCTGTGTCAAAGTCCCGCGAGTCGGTCGCCCTCGCCGGTCTGTTCGACTCCGAACCAGACCGTTGGGCTGCCCAGCTTGTTGTCTCAAGAGTCTGTCGGGCCAGATTTTATTGTTGATGATGATGAAGATAATGTTTATGGAGGTGGAGAGGCTACACCAATGCCAGCTAAGAGGCGCCTTCCTCGGGTGGCTCGCCCGCCGGATTTGGAGGACTCGGAGGAAGGGGAAGGAGATGACGAGCTTTTCACGCCGCTGCGTGACGAGGAGGAGGATGTATTCGGAGACGATCCGCCCAGCATGACGCTAAAGGACATCTTGTTGAGTGCTGATGCCGGTCATTTTGACTTGTTGGGTAAGTTTCTCCTCTTCTTGGGTGGACGGAAGCTGATGGTTTCCTCCTGATCGTAGAGCAAGGGGATGAGGAATTAGAAGAAGGAACGTTGACAGAAGATGTATCATTTGTATGGGAGTAGGTTCGTCAATGAGGACTGAATATTGAATTGCTACACACCTCAGGAATTCGAGCACTGAGACGGTCGGCCTTCTTCAGCTCGGCTTCCGAACCGCAACGTTACCATGGCAGACACTCAGAAAGTGAGCTACAGTGATTGGGACTCGAATGCCATGCTAGCCCGAAGCTAGACTTTTGTCGATGATCAGTGCGGATGCGGACGATCTCAGAGCTAACTGGGCATAAATTTATCTTCGAAGATACGAGATCCGCGTAGATGGGACGTCAACTACGCAGGTGCTAGGTGTTAGGCTGGTCAGTGGGCAGTTATCTTGAGAAGCTGTTAATTGAACGTATGACCTGGAATGAAGCCAACCGCAACAGACAGATATGAAGCACGTCTCATCACCTTCAGGTGGCTCATTCCGAGCAGCGATGAACGATCTCTCGATCTTCTGGTTTCTAGTGTTGCCTCGCCTCTCTGAACGGTGTTCGTTGCGTACCTATCGAACCTACGTTATCAACGATACCTTCATCCTCGGTGTCAGCCTTCGTAACATTGGACGGTTCAATTTATGTGAACAAGGTCTGTTGACGCCCGTTTTCAACACAATATCTCAGCACATATCGCTAACAACTCGACAGGGCTTAGTAGCCTTCGCTATTATCCCCTCTGATGTCGCAAAGAAAGGTAATTTGGATGAAAGTATAACCCCTGCGACATATTTCTTTCGTGGACTTCCTGAACAGTAAGCAGTTGGCTCGCTTCGGTCTTCACAATGGTGCGTACATGGCGATCTCCACTCCCGCAAAGCTGATCGGTCGGTATGTATTGCATGTTGCAGATGACCCGAAAGACTAAACGCTGATCAATGCCAAATAGGAATCGCCGGCGTTAGCGCCTGTCGGCGATTCTGCGTTTCCAGATGACTACCTCCTCTTCGGTGCCGTAAGTCGACTTATCGGCTGCGATCGATTCACTTCACTGGCGAATCGTCAAATCCTCCTATAGGCGGACAATGATTTTATTAGCACTCACGATGTATCTGTCGGCATTCCCTTCAACGCGGGTCTCGATGTCGACAATCAGTTTCTCGTGTTCAGAGTCACGCTTCCTATTAAATTTTAGCATTCCTCAAGAAAGAAGAGAGTTGGCTTTAGGGATTTGAGGTGATGTGGAGGTGCTTCTTTCTCCTACGACCTGTCGTGCTGACTATTGCTGGGAATCTCATTCGGGTAATGTCCTTCACGAACGGCTTACTCAGGTGTGAAAATCGGAGCGACTTACTCGTCGAAAGCAGGACCGGATAGGAATCAATGATGGCGTCGATGGGAAAGTCACGATGCAAGTCGAAAAGTATGACTTCACGGCGAATTTGTTGCGTGAAAAAGATGATGTACGGGCACGTGCATACAACAAGCGTGAGTTCGAAGCGTCGGTTAGGATATCGACGCGGGATGCCGGTCCACCGTGCTCTAGGTTCATCGTTGGACCACGAATTGCTATAAGAGCTGGATTAAAATTGTCCATGAACCAACCGGATTACCCTCATGGACCTGTCAAAGTCATTCGTATGACGGTATTTTTCGTCAAATATTCGAGCCTTCTGTACTTGTATCCTTTTAGCTACAATTTCTAAAAAGAAGAGAATTCAACGCAATGATTCAGATATTATTGCATAATGGCGTGTTTCTTCTTACTAAAGACCAGAGCCTGCCTTACCTGGTGCTTTCTGTGGTTATCTCTGGGCAATGACTGTTGTTTCAGCATCCAACAGCACTGGATGGGTACGCTTGGCCATGGTTTGTCCCGGGCCGCATCATGGTTGACCGCAATCCAACCATGGTTAACAGCCACCCTTACCGTGGACGCTGACAAGGCATGGCATGGCTTGGTTGATCCATGGTTGGAACCTTCCGCTTGATGCCTCGTCTGATTCACATCCTTGAATGCGCCCTCCCATCGTACTTTACTCCAATTCCTCCATATTCTCCCAAATTATGGCACTTTGGCCAAACTATAAAATGGGAAGGCATGTTGCTATCATCCACCTCTTTTCTCTCTTACAGCGTCACTCCTTTCATAATGGACAATTCCCACCCAAACACTTTATCAGCAGACGAAATCACTCAATTGCACCAACTCCTGGGTCGCTTCCGATCTTCAAGTGCTACCCGAGTCATACAGACTGCAACACCTGCATCAACCCAGCCACTGTTGCACACCCAGCCCGAGCATATCCCCAGAGCTGCAGCACCGATCGTCCAGGAAATCTCTCCACCTTCAGCAAATATACCCCCCACTAGCACCGTCATGCCCTCTATTCCAAGCCAGGGAATGAATCGTGCCATTGCTCCATATCAGAGCATGAGGCTTGGGCTTCGCGATTCACTTCCAATGCCATCCTCTGCTTCAACTGGGCCCCATTCAACATCTGCATCAAGCGCAGGTATCAATGGCTCATTTTCAGGGCAAGGCTATCCCTCCATCCAACGTCCCCCCACTTTTCTCGGTTTCCAAGGCATGACAAGCCAAGCCAACCAACAACGTATGGTCTCTGCCTCTTCCCACCTTGTCCGACGACCAGCCCTTCCTACACGGACACAAGCACGCCGGTCTACCCGTGGACATGCAATACGACCTCCTTCCTTACCTCGTGCGCCGAGTTTTGATGACTGTGTGCGGAGAGATGAATATGGGCGGCCAGTGGCAATCAATCTGCGAGCAAAGATTTATCCACCTCTGAACGTAAGTCTGTGGTCAAAGTCAATGCTACCCAGTCTAACTCTTCAATCAAAAGGATACCGTCTCTGAATACTTTGCCCACCGCTTCTATATCGAATCCTTCAACTCGCATCTACTCTCTCTTGGTCTCCTTCATGATTTTGACACTCCCTTGACCACCTCCATCATCGATCTCATCAACAGAATTTCGACTGACATGGAGAATAGCTCATTTGCATTTCGCTTTAGCCACCGTGCAGGAGTTCTTGAACACGAGGACCTCCCCATTGGCCTTCTTGGTTTTGTCAATCGTGGCCGGCCACGCCCAAGTGACAATCAGATTAGACTGAGGATCCAGCCCATTTCGAGCGTTGCTACTATCGAAACACTATTGTCTGCGCCCAATCTCTATGCCATTCCTGATCTTTGCATAGAAGATGGCCGTTATGTTCTTCACTTTGGTAGGTTTTATCTTTTTCTCATTCTCAAGTTTGTCAACTAAATTGATTTTCTACTCGCAGCTATTCTGCGGGACCCTTTGACAGCTCTGTATCACAATATTGATGGAACGGGAGAGCGACAGAGGCATTCTTGTGTTTCAATCAGACTCTACAGTCGCTTTCCCAGCGATACGCACAATCATCAAGAAGACAATGGTGATGTAACTTCTGGTGGTGATGACAGCTCAGATTCAGAGACTGGCGATGTTGATTCTGATGGAGATGTACCCATGATCAGGAGACGCACTACATCTACAGCTGTGGTATGTTCAATGCTATCTCTATATCCCATCTAGAATCTCAACACCACGTAGGCTAATGCAGCACTCCGTCGTTCGGGGCTTCAGCCTCATGTTTCAGCCTCTCATCTCGAAGCTCAATCTACTCATAATATTGCTGTTAATGACTTAAGAGAGCCCCCAAGCTCCCAACGTCGTTGGACCAGTGTACGTGTTCTATTTTGCTCACTATAACTACTCCATGTTGAACACACTATCAGGCTGTTGGGCCAGCTTCCTCTAGGCGCGCAAGGACAACCCTCCAGAGGCAAGGTGCCAATTCCGTACAAGCTCAGACCAGCGGCTCTACTGTTGGGCTTGTTCCTGCGACTCTATGGTCTACGCGGTGGTCGCCACCAGAAACGGATGATCTCATCTCAATATCTGAGCTCGATAGCTCTTTTTTTGAAGTTGCTGCTGGAGAAGATAATATGGAGAAGCTTGAACTTTCTGGACAGAATGTTGCTGAGCTTGCTGAACAGCTACGTCTGGTCATCTCACAGGCTGTAACTAGAAAGGATTTTAGCAAGGTTCTTTCATCTACAAGAGAATTTAAGATGTGAGTCTGGCATTTATCTCATTGCTGATTCGATCTCTCAATACCTTATAGCACATACATCGATTCTGAGGGACGCCAACGTTTGCGGTCTGTTGGTCACGGCATTGAGCGCGAAGCTGTCTATATTGCCTTCAGCAAGTTTTCTCAGAATCGCAGTCAGTGGTTCTTACCTCGGGCAGGTGAATACTCCTCAATTGCCACTACTCATTCTCTATCGCGGCCATCTGTCTCCTCAGCTCGGCTCCATAGTCTTTCTATCCTCGGTGCACTGGCTGCCCTCATGCTTGTTTATGGCATGGCCCCAGATCCACTGTCTCCAGTTTTGCTCCACTATTTTATTCACGATTGCAACATCGAATCCATCCACTCAAGTCTCCTCTCCGAATGGGTTCCTGACCTCTATCGCACTATTCGGGATTGGATTGATGCTGACCAGACTTCTGACGTGACACCCTTTGAGGCCCATTTTGCAACGTTTCATGATTTGCAGGTAAGTGAGAAAGATCATCAGCAGGAGTTAATGACAAACTCTTCTGTAGATCGCCACTCTACAAGAGAGAGACTACATTGACCATCAAGCTTTGGCAGCTGAAATGCTCTACTGAGCAATCGTTGGCCCAGAACTGCCCAATCATCCTGAAATCCAAGCCTTTCTTGCAGGTTTCAAAATGCCCTGTTCAAACGGATTTGTTTTTAGCGATGTAAGCATCCTATTTCTCTAAGGCATATTATCTGGTTCAAATCTCTATATTTCTAGATCAAGAAACTGCTCCAAGGAGGCTCCGAGGCCCTAATCAACATGGTCTGGTCCGGATCACATATCAGGTCTTTTGAAGACTTGAAGCTACCCATTCGCCTTATGAACCCTCTGCCATCTGTTTCTATTCCACTTGCAGAAGCCCTAGCCCCACATGCACTTACATTTGAGCAACTACTCCACAAATTCCTTGAAGGCTCAGGGGTTCCTTGTCCAGCTCTCTTTGAAACCGCCAAGCTGCACTTTAGTCCTATCGTTAATCTCTCCAACATTGACAGCCCATCTTTTCGGTCAAGGATGTTTTTGTGGGCAGGAACAGGCAGTCCATCCCTCAACGTGACCTCTCAAGGCCTGTCTGTAAGTTCTATTCTTATATTGAAGTTATTTCTATCATCCGCTCAATTCAACATCAGGTTTCAGTAGTCGGTGATACCGATGCTAACTATTCTGATTCATCTCGACAAGAATTCATGCTCCGTGAAGGAAAACTCTCTTTTAGGACCTGCGTCGGGCAAATTCGGTTTCCTCTCTCCTATCTTGAACGGCTTGCATCCTCCGAATATCGCCCTGAAACAGAGCCTTCGTCATTCCAGAATGCATTCAACCATTGGGTTCTGTGCGAGATTCTGAATGCTATTGGGAGCCACACAATGATTTAAACTTTGAACAACGGTCCAACATACATCTCACTCTCTGTCGCCGCAACCCTATCGCACGCCTTAGCCTACAATTATTTCTTATTATCCTTCTCCTCTCGTTACGCTTATGGATTTTCTTCCTACCTTAAATGTGGTGGCAGTGTTTTTTTCAAAATTGCCATCGCACCTTTACTAGTTTTTATCTACAGGCGTCTTTATAGGCGTAGTATCCGTCGCACGTACTCTAGACTGACGCGCTTTGCTCAACTAGTTAATTATCTGGTCAAATGCAATGCCTTTACAAGGCTTAATGAAAACTTTCCCTTAGTCAATAACTATCTACAAAGAGCATCGCAAATACATATATTCGCGATGCTCGTGTCAAAGTCTCTGCCCCTCCTGCTGCTCGTCGTGCCCAATTCAGCGTGACCCAGAGTTGATGGCAAAGTTTATGACACTCTTCCCCTCTCACCGTCCGTCTTCATGAATGTCCCGACAAGAGCCAGAACCATCAACCCGACAACGCCAGCGCGCAAACACCGCGTCCTTCGCCCCCTTCTCCGCCTGGCGCAAGACCCGGCCTGAGCAGCACACTCCTCCCCCGGTCACGCTCCCACAGCCAGTCCTATCCTTACAGGGTCTTATCGACGCCTTGACACCGCCCTCAGTCCCAAGTTTGGCGCATGCTCGTGCTCTTGCGACAGCCCTCTCGAACTACTCCCCTCTTCCCCGTCGGGAGCTCCTGAACCCCCTTCTCAGCGTCCTCTGCGCTGCAGAGGCTCCACCTGCCATTCAGGCAGCAGGCTTCGATGTTCTATCTGCGTATTGGGAAAACCATGAAGCAACGTCTCTCGGGACCCCCGAGAGGCTTTCCTACTTCTCTCTTT
This sequence comes from Agrocybe chaxingu, assembly GCA_027627235.1. Lineage (NCBI taxonomy): Eukaryota > Fungi > Basidiomycota > Agaricomycetes > Agaricales > Agrocybaceae > Agrocybe > Agrocybe chaxingu. The sequence continues at coordinate 13,282 of JANKHO010000370.1, read as the reverse complement.
TCCTCGGAAGCAGCACCTCCTGGGCTGTAGACCTGTGGGAGCCCAGGTTCAAGGCTCTCAGAGCCCTCACGAAGGACGGTACGGAGATAATGGGCGTCGAATCCAACGTAATCGACACCCTTCAGTGGTGGATAGAAGGTGCCTTTGACGGACTCATCAAACCCCCGTCCTCTATCGATCGTTCTGAGCGTACAGAGCGCGAAAGGAGCATTGAGCTTATCGCCAAGTTCCTCGAGGATATCCTAGCGAAGGACAGCATTAAGTCCAGGATTATGGATGAGAAGATGGCCAAGGTTCTTCACTTTTACTCTGGCCTTGTCGATCGCGCTATTTCTTCCCCCTCCAGTCTCGCAAAAAGAACAATTTGGAGGACAAGATCACAGAGATGCTTAGCTCCATTCTGTCGGGACCGTACTCTGCCACATCCATGCTCGTCCTCCGGCAGCACCTCTTCCCTTCCTCTCCTCCCCAGCCCTCCCGAATTGCCATCATGACCTCGCTCGGCGCACACCGTACGCTGCACAACCACGTCCGACGTGCGTTGTGTGCAAGGCTTGCACAAGCAGACATCTCGTGCGAGAGTTCGACGGGGTATTCACATTCCGGCGCACCAGTCCACTTGGAGCTTCAAGGCGACTTGATGGAGAAGGCATGGCCCAAGGACGACTATACTGCCTCTTCTGTGGGTGTTGGTGGGATTGGGTGGGATGGAGCACGTTTGGGTAAGGCGCTAGCTGAGAGTGTCAGTGCGTGGATCAGGCACGAGTTCGACGATGCCAATGTCAAGTCGGAGGAAGAGAAGAGGACCGCATGGGAAAAGGAGAGAAGGCAAGGACGAGATCCTTGAGGAGGCTGCGGGGATCCTGAAGGATATCTTACAAGAACTGGATTTGCGAGAAGAGGACGATGGAGGAATGAACGAGGAGGAAGCGGAAGTTGTGGGACGGACTCTGCTACAACTGTCAGGCTACGTGTTGCCTCTGAAGTGAGTTACCGCCATCTCTTTCCTCTTCTTCCCTGATCTTGTCACTGCATAAGAAACCAAGACGGGCTGCCTTTCTTCCCTGCTATCGCGAGACTACTCCAGGATGCTCAACCCTCTTCTGTCAACCATCCTTATTTACGTCGCGGAACATCTTACTGACAGCGATACCTCGCGCCTGCCCATACTCATGATGGAGCAGCAGGATCTCTCGCTGGCGGGGCGCTAGTTGCGCGGTTGCCCAACTTATCACGTCCGCGCCGGCCTCCTCCTCGTCCCGCGGATAGCGGTTCCCCAGTAGCGCAGACGATGTGTCTGCACGTGGCCTCGGGGCGTGGATGGCGTTTTCATTGACGTTGGTATCAGGGACGGTCCCAACGACCTTGCTATGTGTGTCCCATTGCTGGTACCGCGTTTCGCCTTGGGCGATGGTGCTCGTCAGAGGGATGGCAGAGTCCGAGTCATTAGGGTTGAACACGTCCGTGCTGGATTCCGATGGGTTGCTTGCATGGTAGGGCGAGAAGCCTGCGCGTGAGAGTTTGGCTTGACTGGATGGAACACTGGGTATGAGCACGTTTCAGAGGGTATTGAAGGAGAAGGGTAATCACCGTGCTTTCCGCCTGTCGTAGATTACCTGCGGTTTGACCTTGTTCATCTGCCGGAAAATATACCACATCGCGACCGCAGTGATGACGAAAGTGACGGCAAGCACAACGTCACTTATAATCCTGCTTTTCTTGTCCGTCACACCTATGACGACCTCATCAGCAACACTCTGCGCCGCCACAAAGAGCCGCCCGCACCAGTGCTCGATTGTTCGAGGATGACACCGAGGTAGACGGTGATAAATTGCTTCGGCATAGATAGAATGGCCGCGATGGAGAAGACGAAGATACTCATCCCGCACGTCGAGAACACAGCCGTAGTGACTAAGGAAGAATATCATATATCACAACCCGGGGAAGACGGTTATAATTATCGCACGTACAATGGCCAGGAATAGCACTCAGGCGGGCGATGAGTGCAATCTTGAAGCCTCCGTCCCTAACGACGCGTGCTAAGCATGCATACGTGATCTTTGTCCTTTCGAGTTTCTCGCCTCTCGATCGACAGCAGTACTTGAAGGCGCTGGAATAAAGAATCAGTATGGTCCTAGAATTAAGAGTGGGTTTGCGCACTAGAAATTGCCCACCTCGCCTAGGAATGTCCCTGCTGCTACGATTGCAAAGCCTATCCATAGACCCCACACAAGGCCACATAGAATGGCAACGATTTCGTGTCCGAAAAGCTGGGAATAATCAGCCACCGGTGTTGGAGTGAAGGGGCGGACTTACCGGTGGAAATGATATCACAAACAGGACACCAATAGGCACCAGCCATCCAAACCTCAGGCTGTAGGGTGTCAAGTAGCTAAAAAGTTGCAGAAGATTATAGACGTACTCGTGCAGCCACCTCGTTACTGGTGTCAGCCAGTCCACGATCTGTCTGTGATACAGGGTGACGAGGGCAGTGATAACCAGAATGACGACTAGGATAACGTAGTACCCTACTCGCGGCGGTTAATCTATAGCTGGCATGACTAGGAACAAGAGTACGCACATAACCACTCCCGCCGGAACCAAAAGTTTTTCGTCCGCAGCGTTTTCCAATCAATCGCCCCCGTCTGCAGCTCCTTCAACTCGCTGGGTGTTGGACTTGGTGTTCGTGTTATCTGGCGAGCTTCTTCTCCCATCTTGCCTTCCACCATCGAATTGGCGAGTGTCGTGGTCGAGCCCAAGGTTGCATAGGTATTGGCGTCTTGCTGCGGTGGGTAAAGTGTGCTGTTGGGCACGTTGTTTGTTGCATCGTAGCTCTGAATAGCCATTTCTGGCTATCTCGAAGGTTGAAGATATCGAGGTGAAGTTCCCAGTGGTTCGAGGCGCCAAAGAGACTTTTGAGGTCGATGGGAGGGTGATGTCGTTGGGCGGTGAATGGCGGCGAATAAAACGCAGCACTCGGTTTCTCAGCAGGCTGTGCCCTGGTGTAATAATAGACCGCGCCTGGCCGATTTCGCCCATTGTACACGCTCTTGCCTTGCCTGTAGCCTGCAATTTGCCTTCAAGTCCGCGGTGGTTGGAGGTGAGGATGAGGAGTGGATATGCCAAGGACCTTGGCGGAGCGAAATGAACTATTGATCTTGGCGCGACGCGAAGTCTCCAAACATCGCACCGGAAGGGCGATATGATAGAGAAGGGCGATGTAGAGGAACGTAGTCAAATGCAGTGCAGACGGCAATCATTTACCGAGAATCTCGAAATTTTCAGAGACCGCTGAAATTGCCCTCTATCCGAACGTTGAGGTTCGGCAGGTAATAAATACACTATCATACACTGCCTTTCCTTCCTGCGGATGATATACTACAGAGGCGAAGAAGAAAGACGACTTGGCTAACCAAGAGGGGGCAGTAAATTATGTGCCTTGAACGCCTCAACACTTCTCGCGTCTTCCTTCGAGCGACCATGGGCCCGCGACAGGACAACCTTGGAGCTCAGCAGCAGATTTCATAACTTCCTCGTGAGCACCTGTGAATGCGAATAGTGCAACATTTGGTTAGAAACGCCCACAGTGAACAACGAAAATATAAGGACATACGATCCTCGAATTTCAACGGACCCTTGAGATGACGCCGGACGATGAGCCCCGCCGAATAGCAATGAAGAACGATAAAATAAACATACCAATTCTTCGAGGCGGTATCCTTCGCTCTTCAAGCTGTTAAACAGAGAGACATTGATTGACCCACAAAGAACATGAGATTCGTAATACTCACTGCGGTCCTGGCATTTCGGTGAACCACCCTGTGGCCACCAACAACTTATCTCTCAGATACCCCAGGCCCGTTGGTTGGGGTCGATACCAAGGACGAGCAGCAAACTTCTCCGGATGGAGACGAGGACATTCGCCCTCTTTCGTACGCTTCGGTTTTGGATCGAGCTCGACGACCGAACGTGGCGAGAAGGCAGGAAGCATTAGCCACCGCTGCACGAAAGCCGTCGTCTTTAGCATGGCTTCGACTAGCCAAGAGAGATATGCGGGCTGCTTGTCGTACCTGTGTGCCTATGATCAGCACGATAAACGAGGGACGAGAAGAGTACGGAGACTCACATCATCGCTTCTCTGACAACATCGTCCAATAAACAAATAGCAATGCGTCGCCCGAGTGATCTTAGTCCAAGGACATTTGGGACGGCTGATAGTAGCTCGTCGATTGTAGGGTCAGCGATATCCCGGTTTGTCTGGGCGGGAATCATATACGTTTCTTCGTATTTCTGCCACAACATCAGAGAAATAAACGAAGAATTGGAAGAAAAGTGGCACCTTGCTCCAGGCAGATAATTCAGGGATAGTTTCGGGAATGTCGCGAATGCCCATCCGCTTCCCTATCTCTGTCCAGTATATGAAACCAGCCTCTTTCTCCAGAGGTGATAGGTGGCGCCATCCGTAGCGGTCGGCCCATAGCTACGAAATCGATGTCAAGGGGTCGAAGTAGAGCCGATGACAGAATTGAACTCACCATAGGTTCCAAAATGAAAAGCGACAACGTATAGAGGTAATCATCGTTCGACTATTCCAAATCATCAGCTTTTTGGCCTCTAATAACACAAGGAATACTCACGATCTTGTACCTTGAATGCAGGTAATTAACCCTCGCAAGCGCAATCATCGCGCGCGGGTCATCGGCAGGTTTGGCATCCGGACCCTTTTCATTGTTCTGTTTGGCAGCTTGTAGGTCCAGGAAGCCGGATATTGGACAGCTGACCCAGGTCGCTAACATATTATAAGTGGGAGTAGAAAATGTGGAGAAAGTAGAAGGACACACCTATTAGGATTTCGGTCTACAGGGCGCGATATTAAGCGCCCGGAATTGGAAAAGAGTCCGAAGGAACAACGCACGTCGGCATATCGCCTAGAAATGGTCTCCTTCGACTTTAATTGCTTCGTGGCCGCGAGAAGTTTAGAAATCGTGGGCTACAGTCGGGCGTCAGCCTTGTCGGACCTCAGTAAAACAAATGAGCTCACGATCCCATAAGTCTTGAACAACGCGAATGCTAGTGCAACGTTCATCAACAGAGGCATATCGTATAACCCTGCGACGTGGATGATCTTCTGCGCTTCATCCGGGGTGATTGTACCGTGGCCGTTATTCCACTTTGGGCCGTACTTGCGATGGATTGCATTATAGCGCCGCCATCGGAGGCTTCTGACGAGGATGAGCCAAAGAAGGAGGACCCCGACGATGACCACAGGCGGTGCGATATGTCGAGCTTCAGCCATGATGTGTGGCTGTGAGCTTGTCGGCGATCAGGAGGAGAGTCAAGGAAACGATTATATTGGACGCCAGGAAATGTTGAGATAAAGCCTTGGAGGCATGGCGATTATATGTTATCCGCGGTCTCCTCTGCTGCTGCGTCAAGCACACCTTCAAACCTCCCCACTCCTCCGGAAACACAGTGAGAACACAGACAAGAACGAGCATCTCCACACTAATCCAATCGCCCATCTCTCTTCGACCATTGTTGGACGGTCAGATGATCCACGCGAGGAGAAATGACATTAACACATGCCTCTCTCCCTCCCTCTATACTCCTCGAAGAAGGTTCAAGGGAGCAGTCGCAGCAGCACAGCCCCAACACTTTCCATAAAGTAGAAGAGAATGGGCGCCGTCGGTTCTGAGGGATCCGAGATAATCTAAAGATCAAGAAACGACATCGCGAGCGCCAGTCCATCGAAACAGCATGACCTGAAGGGTTGCTGAAGCAGGTAGCCCGCCGGCGGCCACAGCAGGCTCTTCACAAGGTAGCGATATGGATCCCATACAGTCCTGGATCGTGTCTATCCGAGAGACAGTCATGAGGTCGAGAATAAAGGCTTAGGTTGTCCAGTTCGCCTCGAGTTGGGGGTTACCCTGGTCTTCGAACGGTTGTCGCTAGACGTGGATCCGATATGAAGCATTGAAGAGGAAGCGATATATAAAACGGGAAATTATTGTAAACCCGAACAATAGTTGGAACGTTTCCGAATCGTGAAGATGGTTTTGGATGGGATGGTGGAGAGAATCAAGGTGTCAGTGATTGGTCGTCAGCGTGGTTACGTAAGTGATAGCTCTCACCGGCCCGGTCATGGCGCTTCCACCTCGGACTCTTCAGCTTGAAAGCCAGACGGAAAAGTATTTTTCAATTATCAATTTGCCTTCCAATACTACAGAGCGCTATCGAATAATCATCACGGAGCATAGACTCAAGTACTTAAGAGCCGCACTTCCGGCCTTCCAGCGACCATGGGCCTGTAATGGGGCAACCCAACAGCTCCGCGGCGGCTCTCATTACCTCCTCGTGCCCCTCTAGAAACAAAATAAAAATAAACGAAGAGATTATGAAATTAGACGAAGAAGGGACGTACTGTTCTCATATCTTTCAGGTCCCTAGAAGGAAGCAAAGGGTCATTAATGCTTGCTAAGTAAGCAATGGAGGAGAGCTTGCCATTTCTTCAAGACGATATCCTTGGCTCCTCAACCTTAGAAAAAATTCACAATTAGCCTGATTATTCCTGGATGATGAAATACAAACCTCGGTCCAGGGGCTTCAGCATACCACCCAAGCGCAACAAGTAACCTATCTCGAAGATAGCCCAGTCCTGTAGCTTCTGGTCGATACCATGGCATCGATCCCCATCTATGGACCCGGAAGAGACAAAAATATTAGTCGAATAGTGATAAAACTCAAGGAATGTACCACCTACATTCTGGGATGGAGGCGAGGGCATTGACCACTTTTTACGTACTCGGGAACTATGTCCATGTCGGCGATAGAGCGAGGAGAAAACTCGGGGAGCATCAACCATCTTTGGCAGAAAGCAACTGTACTCATCGTTATGTTTACGAGTAGGTAAATGTACCAGGCAGGAGTTTCGAACCTGGAAGGAAAGTGATAAGTTTCTATGCTCAGAGGACGATATGGATCGCACTCACATAGTAGCATTTCTCATGCCGGCGTCCACGAAGCATAGGAGCATTTTTTTGGCCAGAGCCTTAATACCGAAAGCGGTTGGAACTGGTAAGATGTCGTCGAGCGTAGAGTCGGTTAGGTCATGGCTCTCTTGACAAGGAACCCGGCATCTTTCCTCGTAATCCTATGTTAATGCCCATCAGAAAATGCTAGGAGATGAGGCTGCAGATGAAACCTCGCTCCATCTTATGATTCCGTCCAGACTGCCTGGGATATCTTGTATCTTCATTCTTCTTCCAATTTCTGCCCAGTAGACGTAATAAGCTTCCTTCTCCAAGGGAGAGAGGCGACGCCATCCAAAACGGTCTGTCCAGTTCTACGCGTGAGAGATCCATCAGTTCCTGGGCGGCGAGTCAAAGTAAGCGGACCAACGATGGTGTTTCGTATGAAAAGAGACAGCGTATACATGTAGTCCTCATTCATCTAAATTATTCAACTTCAATCTATGGAAATTCCTACCGTCGAGGGTAGATAACACTCACGATTTTGTATTGAGAATGCAGGTAATTAACTCTTGCAAGCGCAATCATTGCCCGAGGGTCCTCAGCCGGTTGTTGTTTATCGCCGGACATGCCCTTCTCCCGGGCTTGTAGGTCCACGAAGCCAGATATGGGGCAGTTGAGCCACGTGGCTGAGAGATCAAACATGGGATCAGGAAAGGAAGGAGAGATCCCATAAGAAGTAGACGTACTGACGAAAATTTCCGTCTGGAGCAAATCCACAGCACAGTCAATACGGGAGTTAAAAAGGGAATTGGGGGATAGACGCACATCAACATAGCGCCGGGAGATCGCTTCCGGTGATTTCACTTGCTTCGTCGAATAAAGAAGCTTGGAAATGGTTGGCTGGGTCCGCAAGTAACAATAATGATGTGACCCCAAATGACAGAAAGAAAGTAGACGCACTATCGCATACGATCCAACGAGTCCAAATGACAATGCATAGTATGTCAACAAGGGCATATCATACAGTGTCGAGAGGTTCACAATCCTCTGCGCCTCTTCTGGAGTAATGCCGCCCTTGCCGTCATTCCACTTCGGTCCGTACTCGCGATGGATTGCATTGTAACGTTTCCAGCGGAAGATGCGTACGACTCCAAGCCAAATGAGAAGGCCGACAAGCAGGGCGTGAGTGAGCGAAAGACGTCGGAGTTGGTCGACAACACCAGCAGTTCGAAGGAAGAGGTAGTCGTAGGTGAATAGAGCATGCAAGGTATCCCCTGCCCAATTGCGGAGATGGGATCCCATGGTTGAAGAAGACAAAGAGGGGGGAATGTTCATGAGACGCACGAGATGTATTATGGAGTAGTCCACGAATATTTGGGGGGCAGAAGCCTTGATCTAGCTGCCAAGTTGTCCTATCTTCCATTACCCGCAATCCTGCTTCTGCCCGAGTCCAGTGTAGCCTAAATATCTCGAACACTCGCGCGAACAGACGAGAATAGCGCGAAACGATGTCGGATCTTGGTTATCTCGAAGTAGTGTAGGCTTAGGTAGCCAATCAGCACCGAAACAAAGGCATGAAGGCCAACTTAGGATTTGCTCACGGGTTTCACAACAAACGCAAGGCGGATACAATATACACTTGCTCTGTATCAAAAGAGAATGAATATACTCAGTGGACTCGGTGCCTGCGGAATACTCCAAAGACCAGGGTTTGAAGGTCTTCTCAGTTCTGATTAGACGCTAAGTTTATACACGACGATGATGAAATTGGACGAGCGTCTGATGGTGGAAACCTCTGGGACGAGAATAGTCGTGGCGTAGGAGTTTCCTGTCGAATCAGAGCAGTGGATTGGGCGACGCCTTGGGGAGAAATGTCACCGTATGTCCCAAGAAGGAAAATACTTCGTTTGGAAGAGGTGGCTTTGGTGTCCACATCAAGGACCCCCAGTAAAAGCTGCGTAGAAACCATAAGAAGTTCGGTTCAAGATGTGCTAAAAATCAATGAAAGATAGATGGTCTAGATAAACACGAAACCAAGCACGTAGATACTGAAGATCAATCAACGTCCTTTCCTTCCTTCGAGTGACCACGGTCCTACAATGGGACAGCCTTGCAACTCAGCAGCCTTCTTCATAATTTCCTCGTGTGCACCTGGAGGAGTGAAGTTAAGGCAGAGTTCTAATTCTATAAGGGCAGGGAACACGACGCACGCTCTTCGAATTTGAAAGGTCCCTGCGAGTTACGTCAATTAGATCAGGAAGTTGGGCCCAAAAAAGAAACAAACTTGCCATTTCCTCGAGACGGTATCCAGCGCTCTTCAAGCTGTTGGATGCGAGGTAAACGCCGAGTTTTGAAGATGATCAGAATGACGACAAATACGCACTGGGGTCCTGGCATCTCGGTGTACCAACCAAGCGAAACTAGAAGCTTGTCTTTGAGATACCCCAGTCCTGACCTCTCTGGGCGGTACCACGGTCGTGCAGTCCACCTAAAGGATGGCGAAGCAGAGATGAGTAGATGATGCAACCGGGATAAAGGTTGTTCTATCTCACTTGGTTGGGTAGAGACGTGGGCATCCACCCGCCTTGACATTCGCGGGTCTAGGATCGAGTTCAATGGACGCATGCGCAGAGAAGGCCGGGAGCATCAACCAGCGCTGCACGAAGGCCATTGTGCCCATTGTGAGGTTGACGAGGGAATAGAGGTACCATGGCTGCTTCTCGTACCTACGCTAATGTCATCAACGCAGAGTGAGGAAAGAGCGGCACGTACAACATAGCCTCTCTCGTGATATCATCCATCAAGCACACGGCAACGCGTCTACCGAAGGCCTTGATCCCAAGAGCTTCAGGAGCGGCGACAAGCAGCTCTTCGAGGGTGTACTCCGCGACTTCTCGGTTGACCTTGTCTGGAACCATATATTGTTTCTCGTATTGCTGTTGGGAGCATTAGCGAACGTGAACAACAAAGAAACTTGTGAGGATGACGCACATCGCTCCATGCAGCTAACGCCTGGACACTATTTGGGATATCATGGATGCCCATCCGTTTTCCGATCTCCTTCCAGTAGATGAAGAATGCATCCTCTTCCATGGGCGATAGCGGACGCCAACCGTATTGTTTGGCCCAAATCTTCATCAGAGGCATTAGCTATCGACAATTATCAAATGAAGCGAGGTCACATACTGCAGGTTGTAGGATGAAAAGAGCAAGGGTATAAAGGTAATCTTCATTCGACTGGAAAAGGGCCGGACGGGAATTGACAGTTCGTGTCAGAATAACGTCGATCTATTTATAACCAGCTGGAAGTGAAGGCACGCACAATCTTGTACTGCGAATGTAGGTAATTCACTCTGGCGAGCGCGATCATGGCGCGAGGGTCATCCGCCGGTTTCGCGTCGGGTCGACCGTTGTTCTGCTCAGCTACTTGTGGGTCCAGAAAGCCGGAAATGGGACAGCCGAACCATGTAGCTGCGATCAGTGATTTAGGTTAACGTAATGGAAGGTTAGATTCGAAGCAGAGAGCACGTACATATCAGTATCTCGGTCTAACGGGAGGTAGAAAATGTCATTGGGCGGTGGTAAAGAGAGGAACTGAACACACGCACGTCGGCATACCGCCTCGAGATGGTCTCCTGCGACGAGAGCTGCTTGGTGGCTTTAAGGAGCTTCGAAATGGTAGGCTAGACAATCCTCAGCGCACTCTCTAGGGAAGAGTGTAGCAAAAGGCACGCACAATCCCATAGGTCTTGAAAAGCGCAAAGGCCAGTGCGTAGTTCAGTAGCAACGGCATGTCATACAATGCTGAGGCGTGCATGATCTTCTGAGCCTCCTCCGGCGTGATTTTCCCCTTTCCGCTGTTCCACTTCGATGCATATTTACGGTGGACCGCGTTGTAGCGCCTCCATCGAAAGACCCTCACAATCCCGACCCAAACGAGGAGACCGCCGACCGCCGCCTGGACTGAAGTGAGATTTCGGAGGTGGCTGATGATGTCGCCATGCTGAATGGGCAGCCGTTGGAGCAGGCGTTGTGCGATCTCCAGGAAGCCGTCAAATGGAGGGGTAGTGAGTGGGGAGGTCATGGTTTTGGATGGCGGAAGAGAGAAAGCGGGTTGTTAAAAGCAAGCGAATTTCTCGGACGTGCCATATCCCTATCCGTCTCAAGGCTCCAGCGCTCCGCTCGAGACACAGGGGCGCATGGGCGTGTGATGCACGTCACGAGGGTCTTCCTGACATTCGAATTTGAAATCCCCGCATCGTTACTGGAACTGAGCGTAAATTAAGATGACTGCTTACCGGTCTGAGGAAGGTTTAACGTTTACCACCCATGTCTCAGTCACTCTGACATCTGGAGGCCGACGGACGCAGTATTTGTACACCCACAGACCTTGTGGTGATCAGGTGGCAACAAGATGAATTGACTGTCGCATTTGGGCAAATATCTCGTCATGCTTGGGCGCCAAGACAGGAAGCTTCTGGGCAACGGTGAGAATTCGCACGGTTCGGCAAGATCGACTCCGTAAATAGAATGCCAAAAATATGCACCCTCATTTAGTTGAAGCAAATTACTAACGCAGGTATTAGATTAAGTATTTGCCGTAGAAGAGGAAATGCTCGCTGCGCCATCCTACTTTTTCCACTGCAAATGTCCTCATGTATTGAATAGAATAGACATCTCATTTATTGAAAGGTAGTACAAACACTGACCTAGATCTAGGATCACGTCCACTGGCGTTCAGTGTTCATTGAAATCGGACGCAAGTGGGCGCATGATTCATGCCTGGCGTACGACAGAGTATCTTATTGACGCTCTTGCACGTCAACCAGAGCGCTTTAACGTGAAACCCCGGCCAGGAAGATTCAGGAGATCATCAGACAGATGGCAGCAGGCCAGGTGGTGAAATTGCGATTGTACTGCACAAAATATTCTCTCCTACATTTATATTTGTCAGGATACCTTCTGGCAGGAAGATGTGGTCAGGGGACGGCGCTATAGCAGGCCCGAGGTCGCCCGAAAGGGACCCAGTGTGCTTTGTATTTGTCCGGGCCCCAGCCCTTACTAGAGCCGATAAGTGATTGCTCACTTCGCTCGCAACTAACGCAGAGTGCCAGATAAGATCTAACTCCAATCGCAACTAAATAATTCACTGAAGCTTCCTGTGGTGCACCAGGTGGATCAAGTGGGCTATTCGATTCTTGTGGGCTCGTCTTGTGCGGAGATTTTGATCTACCGAGATGGATGGCGATTGGAAGAAAAGCGCAAGTCAAGCTTCGTGGATGATGCAATGGAATGCCTCGATATGGCACGTATGGCTAATGAAATTCCAGGTTGACCCTAGCTCAAAGCCTGCTGCTGCTGCTCAACACGCACGCAAGAATTTCCCGGTTCCTAACGGTTGAAAATCCTGGCTTCGAAGAAAGAATTACCGGGAGCAACCCTCCGCTATTCTTCTCTCGGTCCAGATGTATCCGAAGTAACAAGAAAGGAAAAATTAACTATGGCTCCTGGATAAGTGACCTTGATGGACGAAGTACGCTGAAGTACGACTGCGGACTCTGCGAAGTTGCGAACGGCCGGGTGTGTGGGCAAAAGATGGTTCGGCGCAAACATCGAGAAAAAGGTGACGCGAGTGTCATTGTGAGGTCATCTCACAAACAACTTCTTCGATCGGATGGGTCTCGCAGCCCCGACCCGACCAGTCTCTGCCTGGTACGCTCTGTACGCTTCGCGAAGATGATCGGGGGACAACGGGCCTCCTTCTCCTCGTCGTTGTTGTACCGCTCGCGCTAGAAGAGAGGTGTAAGCGGACGCCAGTCGAGAGGCCAAGACCATGGGTAGGTGCCATCCGAAAGGCATCATGGGGTCGAAGAGAGGCACTTACCCTTTTCGACGATCTCTCCAACAAACACCTTCGAGAAACCTGCGATGATTTGGGCGACGGGCTGCGAAACCTGATGACCCAAAGATTGTTGGATGACCTAGGTTGGATGATGTGAGACCGGAAGACGACGCGAAGGTGAAAGGGGGTAGCAGGTAACGTACCTTCCGTACTGCCTGCTTGGGAAGAGCATGACGCCGATACGCCTCGAACCTGTCGTACTGCGCAGGACTGAAGTTATCCATCAACACCCTGGAATCAAGGTACGGGCTCAGGAACATCATGAAGAAAAAAGTTAAAACACGCACTTCAGGTTATCCTTCGATTGACTCTGCCACGACAGCTGGGCAGAATAGTCATCATCCGCCATCGCAGGCAGTAGCTCATCATCTCCTTCCACGTCCTCGTCAGCAGGGACCACCCGCCCAAT
>JANKHO010000037.1:9807-58172 GCA_027627235.1 Agrocybe chaxingu | reverse complement strand
ATACCAAATTTCACCCGCTGGTTCATTTCAAAGCTGCCCATCGACCTCATCCTACCTGCAACCACCAACACAACTCTCCTTCCGTACACGACCCCCTGACTCAACGAGCCACCAGCCTGGGTACTGGGGTACCCCTCATCCGCTCACTACTACGTCCGTCCTCCATGCTCCTCCGTCCCCGACCCCGTCTCATGGACGCCTCAGCTATTCCCTTCCTCGAACATGCTACCGGCAACTCATGCCTCCTTCTCCATATCCAGCCTCGTACCTGACGCCTAAACATCCAGCTCATCCTTGATACCAAGACTACGTTCAACAGCCTGCTTTAACCGCACACTGAGGAAGAGTAATCGCCAGTAACCGCCCCAGCTTCTACACTCTCTATCCAGAAGCCACCCCGTTCCTTCCCCCTCGTCACTCGTGTTTGGCAACGACCCTCCTTCCCCTCTGCTGCCAACTGTAAACGACCCGCCAGCCTACATCTGGGCGACAACACAACCCCTTGTCTTCTCTGCCAACCCACTCCACCCTCACGAGAGGCCTTCCCTCATTCCGCTTCCAAGATCATGGCGTCTCATATGCAGCGCGAGCAGCCAGGACGGGAGAATATTGAATCTGGGTCTCAGGACGAAATGCTGGCGCCTGACACAACGAAAACGAAACTCGATGCCAGCATATTCGGGTGGATGGGGGTGCGACACATGGTACGGGCTATGTGAGCTTCAGAGGCGCAGGTACGATTAGCCATACTCTCTCTATCTTGTCTGTCGGCTGATAAATCTCTCGTTCGCTGATTTATTAGACGAGAACTTAGACACCCGGCAAGACGATCTCGCGATGCACTATGGACAGCATGGGCAAGGACAGACCGGTTCGAGATATGCCGGAGTACCAGCTAGTTTCCTCGCCGTTCAGTCTGGGCCTCTTCTTCGCCCCTCCAGGTGGCGCTTCTGAGATATCTTGTTCATTGTGTGTACTATTCAGCTTATTCGGGTCCACGAAACTGGTTTTCGTCGTCGTCTGTTGGCAGTTAAGCCCTGCTGTAGCTCATACGAGCGACATAGTACGACATGCGCTGTCATCGCCGCGATTATCGAACCCACCTCTGCCTAGCTCTCAATCCGATGTGTTCCCCTTTTCCTCACCAACGGATCCATCCAGGAGGACCATACCGTACCTGCAACCGAACTCTTCTGTCTTCCGTCTTCTCTCGCCAAGCATTCGTCTCTGTGCTCTCTCGAAGGCCCGCATCGAGCTCAACGTTTCCCGACACCCTCGTTAGGTGTCGGTTTCGAACCCGGTTCAGCTAGGCGGTTTCACCGATCACAGGCAGGTGGCCACTCCCGTCTCGTCTCGACGCATCTATTCCCTTCTGCACTTCCGTTGAGTTACCTGACTCGATTCGTGATCGTCTTTTGCACCATGCGCCACGAACGCGAATGCTTAGCATTCTTTCTCTGAAAGGAGTTATTTGATCGCTTGATGTGGCGCACGCCCAGACGAGTGGAAGGGTTGGCATATACAAAAGGCTGATGCGCCACACGCACGGACGCTCATCGATCATTACTGGAGACAGGAGTCGGACGGTTAGGCTTCGCGGATGCTACTGGCACGGAATGCTGGTTCTGCAGAGGGTACAGTAACTACTACGCCCCAGAAGAACATATCGTAGGCCCGCGTCCTTAGTGCGACTCGTTGCAATTGGTGGCGCAGGGTCAAGGACAAAGAGAGGAGCAACAACGCCAATTTCCCCCACTTCTCATGATTCAGAGCGTCCTGTACGACTGCCCAAAGGTGGTCAAATTTGTTCCCAATGTTTCAAAAATCGTTGCTTTGGACGACGAATGGAGGCCGGACGGACGGATGGGCGGCGAAATGGCAGCGGCGGCGATGGACGTTCGGGAATTGCGGAAGGAAGGAGAGGAGGCGATGGGGTAATAGTATGGGGAATGTGGAGCGTCCGGGGTCCTGACAGGCAGGCTTGACCTAGAGTCTGAAGGGTGTGAAGGGGGGTCCTGTCGGAGTTCGAATGAAAACAGTGGTCACCGGACCGGTTTCTATCCTCCAACCTTGCATCCCACCGCGAGTTCTGCGTCTTGGATCCCCCTCCCCTAGGATCCAGATATCCAACCCGAGCTTCGTGTCAAAATCTACCAAACTCAACCTGGCCCATCTGAACCTTGATAATTGAGTCGCCAATACCTCTTCCGGTTCTCGGTATGCCAGTAAGTCAAGAGGAAGACTCGTCATCAGAGTTCGGAAATGGCCCGTACTGGGTTAAACTTCACCTCACCCCAACGTCTTGTCAGCCTCAACTCGATGATGGTTCTGTGCTGGCTATTTTCCCCTCTTGGCCCAGCTGATCAACACCACCCGCGACCGCCAGCACACTCTCGGATTATTGAATGGAGGTTTTGCTCATAGGTCTGTTTTTTTCGCCGTGCTTTCGTCACTCTCGTTCATTTCAGATTCTTCTTCTAGATCGCGTACGGTAACTGGGCTTGGATCCACACCCAACATCGACCTTCAATATTCAATCCCGTTCGCCGCTGTGACGTTGGCTAAGACCAACCTTTTGCAGTCGACGATTCCTTGACCTCAACATCGAATGTGGAATGCTTGTCTACCCTCAAGGTTCAGCCTATACGAAAGGCCCATACTCAGTCGCACTAGACGACCCCCGGATGCATTTCCAGCACGCAGCGCGTCACCTGCGCCCAACAATCCCAACACCCAGTTGTTTTCTTTGCCCTATCGGCCCTAATCACCTCCGCTACCTCTCGAAGGATTCGGCCTCCTGTCAGTACCATTCTTGGACCCACCGCTATTATTTCACTCATTCTGAGAACCAAGGTTACAAATTACCGCACCAGCAAAAGTAGGGACCGAAACACGGAGGTGTAACTAGGGTGCGAACGAGGGCTCTGCGAGAAAATGCTCGATTAGGAGCGGTTTGTGGCCTTGAGAAGGGTCGAACAGCCCTCTATGCGTACGTTTTCTTCCCTTCTTCCGCCTGTTCTGCTTGAAGCTGATAATTCGCGATGCATATAGTGTAGTTTCGGGCACTAGAGGTGTGACGTTCTCTGCACTAACGTGGCAACGTGCACTTCAATGCATCCTCCTCATCTAGCTATTTCTCAGCTCTGGATATCGAGTCGAAGGAGTTGAGAAGTTAGGCCTTGAGCTCAAAGCATCTGAGTGAGGATGTGAGGATATCCCGATTTCTCCGTCGACGCCATCCGTACGTTCCACTCCTACCCACCTCTCTTTTCATCCAAACTTTATTCAAATTAGGCTTGATAGAAGCACACAAAGGTCTCAGTACGCTCGAATGAAGTCAAATCAGGAGGGGCGATCAAAGGTAGCACACACATTACGTCGGTAGGAGAATGAAAGACCCAAGAGTCGGCTTCTTCGACCTCGTTTTCGCTTCATACGCGTCCAAGTGTCCCAGAATGTGCTGAAAGAGGTTAGGGACTGGCGGCGTGGAACTTGGGACCACCATGATAAATCAAGTTTGACAGTTCCATGAATTCGGTGCTTCAATCAAAGTACTGAGAAAGACGGGCATTACCGATTTCGTCATGGAAGGCATCTTGTGGGTCCATCCATCAACACGGTTTGATACTTTGCTCTCTGATGGGCGCTAACACTAGCATCGATTAGGTTATAATACCTCTCCGTTTGGTGATTCAAACACGTTAGAGTGGATTCGCGGTCTATCTTTGTGCTAGGTATGAAAATTTCATAGCACCGCCCGCAGGAGCTGAAGACACTGTTCATCCTCGTGAAGGTGATTGAACGGTTGTCGCCGAAATTACGCGTCGACTCGAGTCCCAGATGAGAGTCGCTTGCGTCAGGCACATGTGCCGAGCATGTCACCTCGCTGCATGTTTGCTTGGACACCTTCACCCCACCGCACCTTCATACCCAACAAAGAGTTCATGCCGCAGCATTGCGCGCCTACAACACGCTGGTATTTGATGGTGTGTATACGACAGCCCCATTATGTAGCAAAGTAAAGATCACTATCAAACGTTGCAATGGACATGATGAGTCCGATCATGCACACAACGCTCCCCTCAGTTATAGAACATCTCCCGACGATGAGGGCTTCTACGTTTGGGGGACCCCGACTTCTTGACACCGGAAGGGGAGCGGCTCTTCTTGCGGGGGGATCCGCGTGGGCGAGAAGACTTCTTACCGGAGGTACCAGGGCTGTTAGACTTCTTCACTCTGGGGGGCGTAGCGGTGGAGTCCCAGGCCATCTTCAATTTCTCTTCGATCTTCCCCTTGTCGCTTAGGAAGCCCTGGAGGTTACGTGTGTGTCAACAATGATGGATAACCTAGAGACGCATGGATCTTACAGGTGTATTCCACTTGGCAAAATACTCCCAGTCAATAAACTGGATGTTATTAGAGCCATCTATAATGATCTGGATCATGGTGTCAATACTTGAAGCAGAGAATAAGGCGAGCAATTTCTTTGTACACTGTCCATGTTCATGTCTCTGATAGCAACATCAACATTAGTATGTCAGTGAAAAGCGAAACCAAAGGTGTACCCATGGTAAATATTCTTGGACTTTGCAATAGCTGCTGCTGCTTCCGCAACTTTAGGCCTCCACTTGTTCAAGAAGTTCCTCCGCTGATCGTGGGGCAACTCTGCTGTCATCTCGGCCAATGTTCTCCCTTTTACTTCTTTCATGACCAGCACCCTCGCTGCTAGGTCGAAGGCAATAAACTGGTCAACAGCCTCCAGGCCGTAAACCTCATCTTCGAATCGGTCTTTCTCGATGTGATTGGTGTATTTCTTGAGGACATAACCTGGGTTGGTTTTACCATCCCACTTGTCTGCATTTGTATTCTAGGCATCAGCAACCGTGTTCACAGAGAATTTGAGAGACGGCTTACTGAGACGCCAGACTGTTGACTTGTCATGGGATGAAGAACTTAGCCGAGCGCCTAGCTCCGCCACCTTGCCATTGACAGTGACAGTGTTGGGGGCACGACGGTCAAATTCGATGTAGTCGGACCGGAAAGGAATGGCATAGGCAGTTGTTAAAGTACTGATGGACACCAGTAAAATGGCGAGGCATCGAAGAGAGAAGAAATGAGAGATTGCGCGCATGATGATCTTGTTAAACTTAAGAGGTCGCTGAGAAATAATGGGCGATGTGGGGGAGCTCAACTCTAGAGGGCCAGCCTGAGTAAGCGAGTTGAGAGGAAGAGCCTGTATTCATAGGTTTTCGACGCAATGCCCCCCGGGCACTAGCAGCCATGACTAGATCCTGAAAATCAGATTTTTGTGAGACAACAAACATATTATGGCACCCACAGAAAAGGCTGGATCAACCGAATTGTTATCTTGTCAGATTTCGACCGCAAAGCATGGATCAAGACAGGCTTTGCTTCTGAGCGGATATTTCTCCTACCGTCTTGACAATGCACTGGAGCCTTCCCAACGGTCTTTGGATAACGGATGTTGATTTCGAGATGCGTTAACTCTTACCTGATTTTTTTTGGGAATCACGTCCCGAATTCTGGATAAAAAAAATGACACTGCCAAGGCCTTACGCAGAGCTCATCGGATGAGAGTCCAGAAGGGACCAAATCACATTTTTGGCGCCCACACTTGGCGCCCACAAGAATGACAATTTGAACATCTTGACACGCCGACAGCGACAGCAATGATGGGAAGATGGAAATCGAAGATCGCACACGGTCATCAAATCTCTATCCACTGCAGAAATTCCCTCAGTAGCTCCGTTGTGATTGATGTGCTGAAACCCTCATCAAATTCTTGAACAACACAGCTCTGGTCACAGCCTTCAAAGATCAACAATTCCCAAGGAAGGATTTGTATGCAGGTCTGTTCATGAGAACGCACTATTTATCCAAAGCCGATATAACATCCAGTCTGGTGCAGGACTACGTTTTTGCTGCAAGATGCCCACTCCCCAATTACCCCCAGAGTTGCTTTACGACATCATCAATCATCTGGGCGCAGAAGGCGACTACGCCTCGCTATGTGCATGTGCGTCAACATGCAGAGCACTCATTTCCCCCGCTCGAGCTCATATTTTCCGCTCCTTAACCCTATCCCGCGAGTCCAGGACGCTCTCTTGGTTAGCCAAATTGGAATCTGAACCTCATATTCGGACGTATATCAAGCATCTATGTGTGGCCGAGTATCACAGGCCGTGGATCCAGTCCTCCGAGGCGCTCCATCGTACGTTGGGACTTCTGTCCCCATATGTTGTTTCCCTTGATATCCACCATCAGAGACGCAAGCTAGAAAGCGTGCGCTTCGACTTTCCTGTGTTGTCCCAGTTAAAATGCGTCGAGCAGATTTCGCTGACAGAGCAGGATCCAGAAGGTCAGGCAGAGATCATGCGTGGTGATAATGCTCTCCCGACTTTCTTGAACCACTTCCCGAATCTTCGAGCAATCACTTTTGGTGGGTGCTGGGTGCAGGTCAAAAGGGCTGACGACGAAAGCGGCATTGCCACCCCTGGATTCCAGTTGGAGAGGTTGTACACCGACACCTGTTATGATGCTTTGGTATTGGACTGGCTCGTCCCGGCTTTGTCATCGCTGAAAACCCTTCGCCTGGTGTACAACTTAAAGAACCAAGTTATCCCGATTTTCAGTGCCACTGCATGCCCGCAGTTTGAATCACTGGAACACGTAGACGTAAGAGGCTTGAATAATGCCTCCGATGCAGGTCGGTTGTCCTTTTTCCGTCTATGGTCGCATCGTCACTAACCCAGTTATTGGGTAGAGTTGCTGTCATTAATTGCTGCACTGACGCACACCGTCAGTCTACGCTCAATCACCACCATCAACTCTCAATTCAAGTTTGCATCTGAGGATTCCCCCATAATAGAGGTGGTAGTGCAGTTCCTTTGCCTCCTCCATGCACATAGGCATCTCCGGCATCTCACCATTGGGTTCTTTGAAGAGGACGACCTTGTACGCCGTAGCCCATGGGATGAGCTGCAAGACCTTCTTCTTGGAGGCCGTTTCCCAGCATTGCAAAGTGTCAAGTTCGTGTTTTGGTCAGGTTCTTCTGAATCTAATCCTGTGACTACTGAGCCTTTCTTTGCCGCCGTCCCTCGACTTGTCCAGAAGAAGATGGTGTCTGCATGTTACTACCGATGACACTGCACCCAGCAATAGTCTCGTTATAACCTATTTCTTCTCTTCCCATGTTTTTTCCACGTCCACATTAGACGCTCGTTTCTTCGTTCGTACGTTCCTCTTACACTCTGAACTTCGCTCTTCCTCCCAAGCCCCGATCTTTATCTTTCATTCATCTACATGATCGCTTCGCATCCCTGCCTTCGCTGTTTGTTATAATTTCTCTCCTCTCAACGAGTGTGCTTTTTACTATCGAAAAACCTGGAAGGTCAAGATATGGAGGGGAATTCCGACCCGTAGGTGAGCTGTTCTCCCTGCATTTGTTGGCCCTGCCTCACACTTCAAACAGATTTTGTCCCCTAAATTCGCTAGTCTTCGCGAACCCACCTCAATGGTCGAATCTCAAACCCTCCAAGTCAACCTAATTCTAGACCAGAATGCATTGTCCGCAAGCTCGCCTCGTCGACCCAGTTTCAATCGAGGGCATCGAGAATGCACCAGTAGGAGCGGGGCGCTGCTCGCTGCTTGTACCGCTAGGACTGTGCGAGGCACACTGCCGTTGGACGCCACCTTGTCTCCAGGTCAAGGCCTGCAAGGCCTAACTTCGTTTTGCAAGGCGCCCTCCACAGCTACAAATCCAGGCCCTACTAGCTATCCAATGAAACTCGTCCTCAACCTCAAAATCTCGAAATCTCTTTGGGTCTATACTCATCTTTTTCAAGAAAACTACTTTCCCGATATCGCAACGCTGAACATCGGGTGTCGAACTCCCTGCAATCAGGTCTGAAGATCTGAAGTCCCTGCGTCATCCTCCCACATGGTACCAACAGTGCCAGTATCAAGCCCCGCAATCCCCACCATCGGCCATTTTTGTCATGTAGCAACAGGTGTAAAGACATTTTTACCCGCTTCTTTTGGGTTTGTGAGCAAGATTCTTTAATCTCCTTTGACGTATCACCCTGACACTAGACACATAGAGCGGATGTGGGGAGAGAGGTCCAATGGAAAGTCTACTACCCCCACCTCTCACTAGACCGCGCGCCACATATTTCCTACACATCGCTCCACCATCCGCCCTCGTCCACCTACTTCTCTTCTCTATTTTTTCGTCACAACCGCCACTGAAGAAGAAATTTTGTTGGGATATCCGTACTCGACGCCGAACCTCACGTTTCTTAGGCGTCACAACTTGATCAACATTTTTTTATTACAAGAACTCGACCGGACATTCAACGTTCAACACCGAATGTCCAATTCCTCAGACCTCAGAGGCCCGTGTCCATTTCTCAGCTGTGACGTTCGCTGCTCTCCTTCCCGTCGATTCATTAACCTTCTTTTGTCAACTTGTTCGAGCTCTGAAAATGGCGCGCTTAGGTGGAACACAGGGAATCGTCGAGCGGCAGTACGTGACAGAGTGGGTGTTAGCAAGTCTCGATGGACGGCTCCCCATCGTAGGAGACGAGCAGCAAAGGGAAGAGTCGTTGTGTGTCGAGGGGCTCCTGTCGGAGTTCGAATGTGAATAGAACCAACAGTGGTAATCCCCGGACCGGGTCTGGATCCTTCCACCAACATCAGAGGGCCCTCTTGGCTCCCGGGCAAAGGAACAAAAAAACTGATACTAATAGGAATCGCTGGCTCCCACTATATTGAGTGGATCGTCTTGTATTCAACTCCTCACGCTCGCCCCACAGGACAAGTATGCGATGTTAATCCAGTCTCAACTTGGCCATGGCCCCCTGCTGGCTACTTCCGATATTTTCTCCAACCGTTATGCCTCCAGCTGTCGCTAGTCTGTCCAACTGGGAGATCGGATTGCTGGGACGAGAAAGGGCTTAGTTCTCAGCTCGTAGGTGTGTCTTTCGCCGCGCTTTCGGCGTCCTCGCTCATCTCTCCTTCTAGATCATGTCGTGCGGTCCCTGTGCCCATATTTCGTCACCAAACTTCCCCGACACGAGCTCTCGACGTCAAGCTGCAAGCTTCGGCTTCGTTTACGACCATAGCGTCGGCTCTGCGAGCGTTCGCAAGTCAGTTTTCGACGAGGCCTCCTCCTCGACTCTTCGCATAGCCCATGCTCCACAGCGACCTTCCAGATGGATATCGTCACTGTTCCGCCACTCAGAGCACCGCCTACACCCTACACCCGCCTTCAGTGGCACTTTTCCGTGCTATCGACCCTGATCACCTCCCCCAGATACCTGCCAGAGCGATTCTGCCACCAGCATCTGTGCTTCTCAGAGACATTGCCTCAGCTTCAATACTCGCTTTGCGAGTACCGGAGACTGCGGAGACCACGCCAGCGGAAATAGCCTCGAATTTCGAGGGTCAAAGCTCGGTGTGAATGAAGGCTTCGTGGGTAGACGTTCGATTATGCAGTTGGCGATAGCCCCTCGAAGAGCCTAAGGGCCTTTCTTTGTACGTTTTTGTTTCTCCGTCCCTTCCACCCCATAAGCCTGACGCTGAAATTTAGCTGCGCATACCACGAGCCTTCTCATATTGTGATAATGAGAGACGCATCTCGATAGGTCCACGGTTCTCCGTCTTTGGTTGCAGCCCAATCGCCCAATCACCCATTCTCTTCTACCGGGGTCATCCTCCACCAGCAGCTGGAAACTACATCTTCCTTACTGCACGTGTAAGGACCCCCAGATCCAGATCCTTCCATTACCCACAAACCTGTCGGTGCCGCACCAACAGCGTCAACAGCGTCCAACGTCCTTTCGCAAGACGATTTCTAGGTCTCCTATGGCAGAAAATTTTGCGCTAGAGATCGTATCGCCGTTTTTTGAACCGACCCCGCCGCACATCCAATACAAACCGTAACCTGGCAGAAGACTCATCATCGCCCCGACATCTTGTCAGTCCCAACTTGGTCTGGTCCGACGCTCGTTACTTGCAGCCTTTCCCTTCCGCACAATACATCTCGTTCTGCTAGTGTCCTCGACGGGAGGACCGGAACGCTGGATCGAATTCGACTCAGAGGTGTGTTTTTCCTCGCCATTCTTTCGTAACCCTCACTCATCTCTCACCCTTCTTCTAGATCGTACTGTGCGGTACTCACTCAATGCCAATACTCAACGTTCGACCTCCGACCTCGTTTCGACCGTGACGTCGGCTCAGAACAACGTCTTTTTTTGGCCGCGGTTTCCCAACGATCAGCTCTTGCTACTCCCAACATAGAACACCCGCCGAATCCCAATCTCTATTCGCACCAGACGACCCTCGGAGGCATCTTCGAGACTCTGAGTGTCAGCCGCGCTCCAACACTTCCATTCCATTCGTTTTTCTCCCTATCGGTTCCTCAAACAATTACGTCTCTCCGGCCGTATGCTTCTCCGACACATCACCTCTGTTTCAATGCTCGCTCTTGGATCACTCAAGATTGTGAACTCCATGCCAGCAGAAGATGGAGATTGAATCGCAGAGGTCAAATCAGGGTGTAGATGCTGGCTTCATGGGTAGAAGACGTTCGATTGTGCGGTTGGTGGTCGCCCCGCGAAGAGTCTAAAGGTCTTTCTCTGTACGTTTTTTTTCTCCATCTCCTCCACCCCGTATGCCTGACCCCGACATCTCGCGGTGGCTACAGCGAACGTTCTCAAATCGTGATGAGGAGAGAAGCACGTCGGCAGCTCCCTGGTTCTCCGTCTTTGGTTGCAGCCCAATCGCCCAGTCTTTTCTCCCGGAATCTCCTCCACCAGCAGCTGGCAATTTCACCCCACCTGTTCGGACCTCCACATCCAGGCCCTCCATTATCTTCAATATATGTTGACGCTGCCTCACTGTCATCCCCAACTCTCATCAAGAGCGCCCAACCTCATTTCGCAACACTCTATTTAGTCTCTGTCCGTACGTTTTGTCTCTACCCTGAGCTTCTTCTCCCTGGCGCTGATTACTGGCGCATGCCATCCAGTAAATTTTATTCTCGTGTCGTGGCGCTCCTTGCGGGTCCCTGCCCTTGCACTCGTCAAATTCAAATTCTGTCTCTTTGTTCAACGAGCATGATGCTACTTTGTGCGCCCCGCGTCGTAAGGCTATGCAGCAGAAGTGGGAAAGAAAGCTCTTCTGCCAAAGGGTCGGCGTCACGGCTCGAGAATGCCAACTCTCTTGACCTTATCTGTACGTTCTGGTCTTACAATTTCTTACCCGTGTCTGAATCCTTCTAGGTTCGACGAAGGACACCGAGCGTCTCCGTGGGCTTGAAATGGGCTGGAATGCAGGAACGACTGGCGAAGGTCCGATATCCCGTACCGCTCGCATACAAACGTTAAGCTGCAGCTGGTGCCGTCAACCTCATCCGAGGCTCGGATTTGCATTGTGACCTCCCTATATTCCTCTATCCTCCGCTCTCAGACATTATCCACGAGTGCCATCATTCAGTCATCGATTCTACACCTAGCTCTCAGCAAGATCATTCCTGAGACCACCTTCTGAGCCTAGAAAGCACGTACTGTCGCACGCCGCCTTCATCCCCCAGCACCAGCATCGATTGCATCAGCTATCTGACGTACCCCATCCCCGCCCCCAGATCTGAACGATCAATAACGAACGTTGAGCCTTATATATCGCCTTACCTCGTCAAAGACCCATCGACATGAGACGGTGACAATATTGAATGCAGCAAGCCGTCCAGGTCGACGTTTGCTACTATCAAAAGTCGAAAACGACGTTCCATGCCAAACGTTCAAGCACCCATAACCCGAGGTCCGATTTTCAGATGCCAGTGCCCCTGGGACTCTAACCCCCAGTGCTCGTGCAGACGGTCAGAGGAAGCATCAGCTGGAGCAGCGCACGGCCGTAACAGTATAATGGTAGACACTACGGTCCGGATCGATTATTTCAATTGCCGCTGCTCTTTCACAGCGTGCACTTTTCCTGTCAGTTTTTCAGTAAAGGTGCATCCTTGGATGATGCCATTTGTGAATCTTCGACTATCTTCCATCACATTTACTTATACTGGTTGAGAGGGTGCCTTCAAACAACGTCGTTTCCTCATTCTCAGGCCCGCACACGCAACAATCGAGCTAGCTATGTCTACGTACGTTGTTTTCGTTTCTTTTACATGCTCATGGTTTAATAGTTTGTCTTCCGCCCGCAGTCGTGCGAGCAGCTTTCTTACTTGCTCTCATCTCCTACCTACGACGGACGGAACAACCTCTGCGTTTCTAAATTGGCTTCGAATTCTCGGTCGGACGTCGTCTCTACACCCCAGCCATTCTCTTCACACCCTCATGACTCAGATTATGACCTGATTGGCTACTTGTCCGCACTGCCTTGCCTTGTTCCTGTGGCTATTCTTACGTCCTTCACCGCCCAAATTCACATGAACGTACCCATCTGTCAGGAATCTTCTGGAAACTGTCAATTGGAAGATGAGGGGCCGTAATAACTGGAATGTGTTGTCGGAACCCCGGACATATTAGATGTTTCAAGATCAAGGCCCGTGGTTGACTCCTCTTGTTTGCTGAGTGAAGACAGTTCGAGGTTTGTGGTACATCATTTATGGTGGCATGAAGCGGGCCATGCTACAGGGGGCGCTTTGGTGGCGCACTTGCCTTATTTACATAGCGACTGCGTGCCATTTGCTTCTGCGAGGTCTTGGCATATGCCAATGCGGTGTGAGGCGATTCCAAGGACGGACACAGGAAGATCATCCGGGTTTTCAACGGCTTCTTCACTACTCGTCTAATATTACAATTATCGGGTGCCAACTGTACATGGATTCTTCCTTCATGTGCAGACCCAGGTTTGAGGCAATGATGAGCGCTAACACTAGTAATGGTTAGGTTATAGTGGCTCTCTGTCTTACGATTATTCAAACACGTTAAAGCGGATCGACGGTCTATCTTTGTGCTAGGTGTGAAAACTTCATAGCACCGCCTGCAGGAGCTGAAGAGTCGCCTGCATCAGGCACGTGTACCAAGCATGTTGCTTTAATGCCTGTTTACTTGGCTACACATCTCCTCCATTCTGGTCCCATAACTCATCTAAAACCATCAGAGGTTCATGTCATCGTCTGACCTCCGGAAATAGAAGTAACTCGAGGGGCCCCAGTTGAAGTCACTCGAGATCGGCAATTTATTCTCGCCAAAGGTGTACTTTTGCCATGTCCTGTCAGATCCAATGCTCTTTTTTCTGCATCCTCTTTCAGCACTTTTATTAACCTGGTGAATGGCTGGAGATCACGACAGATATAGAAGAAGATGGCGGTTGCGGGACCCATAGGCAGGAGCCTGGAGCGGTGCAGAGAGTGAACGTGTGATGGTACAGTAATAAAACTGTTTAAATTGTCTCTGTTCTTTCACAGCGTGTACGTGTTGATTAATTTATTCGATAAACAATCATGCAGGAAAACCGACCTCCCACATGATGTTGTGTATTCAGAGGGGAAATACTTATGTTCAAGTTGAATCCACCGTCGCCGTGGCCCGAGTTGCCCTATGCGCATTCGGGCACACAAGCCTTTTTATTTCCGAACGGTGGGCACTGGCAGGAGACAGCCAGCCAAGGGGACCTCAGAAATGGAAGAAGGAGAGCGTCGACGACGACGAGAGGCTCCTGTCGGAGTTCGAATAAAAATAGAACAACTGGCTCCCACCGGACCGCAACTCGATCCTTTCTTCCACCATGGTTATTCGTCGAACAATATCCTCCAAGCCCTACCGATTCTCGAGCAAAGGGACGGAACAACATGCATTCGTGAGGCAGGACATGACAGACTTCCTTTTTTCACTACCCACCACTCTGGCCTACCCTCACCCCGAGCTCGTCATGGGTTCCATTTCCCTCCTCACCAGACGATGTTCCAAATCTCGACCCGAGCTTCGCGCTCACGACACCCCTGACAACCACCACTGCACACATATCCCCCACTCACCCAGCCACCCTCGCTCTTTCCCCATTTCCTCCAGACGGCGACCCCATGCCTGTGATTTGGGAATCAAGCTGAAGACCTTCATTGCCCCGACATCTCTGTCAGTCTCAACGTGGTCATGGCCCTACGTTCGTGAATCGCTACCTACCTCTCTTTGTCCTGCCCATCAATGCACGGCGCTTCCGCCCGTTTACTCAGCGGGAGGATCGGATCGTTGGGCGAGAATTCTGCTGATGGGTGTGTTCTTTCGCCCTACTTTATAGAATCACTCTCGCGGATCTCTCATCCTTCTTCCAGGTTGTGTCGTGCGGTCCCAGAGCTCATAATTCTTTACCGATTCCATTCAGCGCCAGTACCCGTACTCAGTACTCAGTGCTCAACGTCATCGTTTCAACCTTCAACCTCGTCCGCGACCGCGACGTTGGTCCAAATCAATGTGTTGCAAGCAGCGCTTTCCTTCCTTCCTTCCAACTCTTGTCTACTCTCAACGTGGAGCATCGACCCAAATCCCTCGGAAGCTCCTTTAACACTCTGAAACTGAACGTTACCCGCACCCCAATACTTCTATTCTATTCGTTTTTCGCCCTATAATCCGATCATGCTCCTCCACTACTGACATCTCAAACAATTATGTCTCCTCCGGTCCTCAGTTTCAATGCTCGCTCTGGGAAACACGGCGGCTGGAACTTGAAGGTATAACCAGGGTGTATATGGGGATTTCATGGGTATAGAGTACGAAGGATTGCGAGCCGCTTGTAGTAACCTCGCGAAGAACCGAACGTGTTTCTCTCCGTACGTTTTGTTTTTTCATCTACTCCGCTTCTTATGTCAAACACTGACATCTCGCGATGTACACAGCGAACCTTCCCGGATCGTGATGAACAGAGAAGCGCTGGCCACTACCAATTACTCCAGTCTGTCCTCACCCTGAGTTCGTTATCCTATTCCGTTTCTCGCCCTCATTCACACCATCCAAAATTGCAACCCGAGCTTCCCGCTCTCTAAATCCCCTAAACTTGATCGCGTGCAATGCCTCTCGTTCACCCAGTCACCATCGCCTCACCTCGACCCTGCACTACCGTGGAAACCCAGGCCCAGACGAGGTTTGCATGCTGCAGAATCAAGCTGAAGATGGATCGATGTAAGATACCGCGAGTGTACTCTGCTCGAAGGTTGGATCGTTGGGTGCGAATTTTGCTCATAGGTGTGCCTTTTCATCTTGCTTTCGTCACCCGAGCTCATCTTTCACCTTTTTAAGCTTGTGTCATAGATTGCCAGAGCCCGTTACCAATGTAACTCAGTTCCAGCACTCAACGTTGCAGCGCCAACCTTCAACCTCGTTGGCGACCTTGACTTGGACCAACGTTCTGCTGGCGGCGGCTCCTCCTCGTCCTACTCTTCACATGGAGCGTCCACCGAATCCCAACCTTCATTTGCAAAAGACGAACGTCGGATACGTCATCAACACCCAGACCATCCCTCTACCTCATCATTTCTCACCCTATCGGTTCTAATCACCTTCACTGTGTCGAAGGTGCTCACCTCCTCTTCCCGTGCACCCTTGGACGCATCATGTTCGTCCCGGAGCCTAATATCGCGAAGACTGCTCAGCAAAGATAGCGTTAAATCGGGGAGGTAGTACCACGACACGGATTTATAAAGGCTTCGTGGTCAGACGTTGGATTACGAGCGACTAATAACCCTGAGGAGGGGAGAAGGGGTCCATATCCGTACGTCGCATCCACCCATCGCCTCCTCCTCTTGACACTGAAGTCTTGCATGCAGATGGCAAGCTTCTGCATATTCAAGTTAACCTATCGATTTTAAGCCTATTAGGTCGCTTGAGCTGCTCGTACCGCTCAAATTCGAAGGAATAAGCGAAGTTTCAATCCGTATTTCCTACGCCGTCTCCTCAGACAACTACCGCGGGACGGCGCAACGCAGCTCCAGATTTTGGTCCTCCGCCATAGCCCCCTGTTTTCCTCTCTATATATAATATATATGTCTTCCTCATCTCGCTTTCGTCCATTTCTCTCGAAGTCTGCCTTGCTCGTGGGTCCGTCACTGCTTGAGCAGTAGTATGTGACGATAACCAGCTTTTCCGGAATAGCCTACGGCACGTTCGACCACCCTTGCAAATTCCAAACTACTGCTGATCGTCTCGCTGACCCCACGGCGGTGGCGGCGGCTCTATATATCCAACGGACTTCATTGTCGAATCTCATATCTTGCATCTCATTAACGAAGGCGGGGCGAAGTCAGTTTCAACCCGCGACCGTCGATTGCTCAATCCTGCGTAGCTCGATCTCATTCTCTATCACCCAGGTGGCTATAAGACGTGTAGAGGACCCTAATTCGTTGGCCAGTCAGAGAGGGTGCACAGCCATCCTGTTATCATTATCGCAAATCTTATTTCTTTAATGGTTATGCTGTGCCTTCGAGGCCTTCGCACGCCTTAACACGTCAATGTCAAAAAAAGGTTCATAGCCCCAACACACCGTCAACACTGCCATAGACCTGCCTGGGTTTGATGTGCTATATAAACGACTGCAACTCCCATGCTCTTTGTGATCAGAACCGCCAAACTCACGCCTGCCCTCCCGTCATCCTCTTCATACGCTATCCCCAAGTCCTCAGACTGACACCACAAAAGCGCTCGACGATAGGACTACAGCTGAGGAATGGATCCCACTTCCGGAGAGAACCAACTGATCATGCCGGCCGTGCGAACGTCGACAAGCGCTCATGAGGTGGCCGCCGTTGAGAGAATAACCTCGTAAGTCCTTGGTGTCCCGTCCCAGTCATTAACTTTAACCTGATGCAATAATCATTTATGACAGGTCCGACTTCTTGACCAACTCCGAACAGGTGCAAGTCTCTCAAAGTTCTTTCCAAGCTCAAACATACAACGCCCCCGTCGTTATAAACAATTATACCGGTATGTAGCGGACCTTTCTTATCCGACATCTCTCTTTATTAACCAGTCGACAGGGAGAAGTTTGCTTACTGACCAGGTGTCAAGGGCCTCGGATGGTTCGTCCGCCTGAATTGTTGGACATACATCAGAGCTCGAATTGACCCATACTCCGTAGAATCGGCCAGTGGTGGGATAGTACAAGAGGCCGATAGATGGTTAAACGTAAGATAGTGCCGAATCTATCAACCTGGGCATTCTGACGTGGACACTCCCCAGGAACGCGATGATACAGATGGTCCGATAGAAGCGAGCAATGTTATTTACGAGCGGCACTTTATTCGCAAAGGCCGAGGCTTCCCTCTCTGGATACCGCGCCTGGACATTGATCTTCCACTCCCATACCGTGCCAAAGGTGTCTCCATCGGAGATGTCGGGATCATCATTGACGGTGCTTTCCACTTTCTTTTCAACATAATGCTTCCCCGTGACGATCCCATCAATGCTGATGGAGTTCCTGACGACTTCGAGCAACTCCAACCGCCGATTCATCCTAGGAGTATACGGAAGATCCAGTCCTTCTCTGGTGGAGACCATCTGTCAAGTCACGATGTTTCAAGAACAAATTCGAATGAGGATTCATTGTGAGTGTTGACTTGCCTCCTCGTCTTATTCCATGCCTAGCTCATTCTTGTCTCCAAAAAGCGGCCACACATTCACATCTTCCGCTTCAGACGGCGCGATCCTGACAATGCCGGAAGCAGTTTTTCAGGAGAAACTCTTGAGTACGACGAGGTTTGAGGGGTACATGGCCAAACATGCCGAGAGCTGGTACAAGTACGCGAACGGCGTCATCGAACTTGAGGCCAGCAACGGTGATTTGTCTCTTGTCTGCTCCAGCGAGAAGACAAGAGCCTGGGGCATGGCCACCTTTTCTGGCACATCAGGGAGACAACCGGGCGTTCTCCTCAATTTTCGCTCTCGCCATCATCAAGAGCGACAAGTATCTGGGACGCTGTATGTTTGGGAATATTCTGGGTCGGTCGATTCGAAAACCGGGCCAGATGCTGCTGAGATGATTGAGTTTGGGGATAGAACCTCATTGTGCAATCAATGCCTCTTCTTGCGGACACTCAGCGTCAGACTGGGGACAGAAACCTGGAACAAATTGAAAAGGAGTAATTTCGGCAAATCTAGCATCTCTCTCCAGGATGGGACAGAAGGGTTATCGGACACTAATACGCCTCATACTCCTTCCACCTTACATTCTAGCCCTCCAATGTCTCCAGAGGGATCTTCCAGAAGTTGCCAGAGCTCTTCCGCTAGTATAACTTGTTCTCGAGGCTCCGAGTCGCCAAGACGAAAAGGAAAGGTGGTCCTCATTAATAAAACCCCTACTGGGCCGGTAAGCACTTAGTGATTTGTGCTTATAGCAGAAATGCTCATTGAACCCAGCGCATGACTCACCCATCAAAGCTCATCAGCGAGTTTTTATTAAGAGAGGTGCGTGCTGTAGCACAGATAGTCAAACTTGTAGCAAACTCCTGCCTAGTTCCCTTCTGCAAAGTTGGCAATAGCTAGTGATCGGGATTGGAATTGGATCACCCCATCTGTAAGCCTGCCACTTCAAATTGTCAATCCGGTTAAAAACATTTTCTTTGCAGACTGATGCCCATCACTATGACACACCAGCAAGATTCCTGGAATGCATGTGCTCCATCCATACTGCTGTTGAACACAATGGTTCATCATGCTTCTCATTTTACTTATGCACCACTAATAATGCAATATTGTATAGGCATTGCATGCTTGGACCCAATTGTACATTCAGACGAGGTGCGAAATAGAGTCCTTTCAACACCAACCTTCATTGACATGGTTCTAGCTTAAGCAGCAAGAATTAGAGGAGATGCAAACTGTATTGAAAGGTTTTACAGATGGATGCACCACCCCCAATCTCTATCTTTTTGGTTCACCCAAGAGCCAGTCTGCTGAACACCATCGAGAAGATTTCCTCAATGGCTTGCTTGCATGTCTCTCCCAGAAAGCAGAAGCTGTTTGGGAGAAGGAAATGCCTAACCTACCTGGACACCCAAGCCACCCCCTTACCATTGATGAAATTGTGCAACTTCAACAGGAAGAATTGAATCTGGAGGAAATTGTAAACCGGTCAATTCACTCAATTCATGTCGATCTTGACATGCAACCCACCACTCAACAAGTGACATCATTGCGAAATTTGGCAAATTTATTCCTGAAGAGATATAGGTGGCTGTCCCTTCAAGATGATTTGGAGGAAGGCATCTGGTGCTATAAAGAAGCCCTCTATTTAACTCACCAGAATGACTATGTGCATCTTGAGGTCCTTGTTGACTTGTGCTCTGCCCTCTATCAGCGTCTACAAATTTCTGGTGAGAAGGATGACTTGGCTGAACTTGTCAAGTATCTCCAAGTTCAAGCAGTCCTCGACTTCAATAAAATCACATTTCCACCAATATTCAAGGTGAATGCCATTTTTTTTTCCAAATTTCTGAAAGCTTTGTCAACACTCCCCCAGAATGTCTCTGTAGAACCCAATGCAGCAGAAACCCCTACTGACATAGACAACAGCAATCAGAGGTTGAACTCCAGAGAAGATTCTCCACACTGGCAGGACATCCCACTGGCATTGGATTACCTCCCTTATGCCATCTTTGCAAGCGAGTCCTCGATGCCTTCAAGCCTTTTCTCAAGTGCATCCCCAACCCTTTCATTCTTTCCGAGCGCATCACAGAGGGTTTCGAGAACCTCGTCACTGCTTTCAGCCACACCCTCACCATTTTCAAGTGTGTCATCCAGCTCCCCCGAATTGGGCCTCCAAACACCATATGACTCTCCCGTCCTCGACCCATCGCCCACCGAGATGGTGCCTCTTGGTTTGACAGTCGCAATGGAGTATGACGAAGATCTTGACTGTTATCCCCAGGCCCTGTTTGATGTTTCAGCTTACATTTCAGGACTGCATGGCCATACGGCCTTAGTCCCCCCGTCCGGAAGTCCTCCATGCTTCCCCTCTGGCCCGGCCCCTGTTCCTCCTAACATCTCAGCCAACTTCCCCTCCAACAAGTTATCACCACGAAAGCACGTCTCTACCCTTGCCAAGCGGACACACAGCAAACTCCCCAAGGAGGCCAGTGACCACCTTAAGGCCTGGCTTCATCGTCATAATGATCACCCATACCCTAGTGAGGAGGAGGAAAGACAGCTCTGCCATGCCACAGGCCTTTCCATGAACCAGGTCTCCAACTGGATGATCAATGTATGTACCTTCCGACTGTGGTGTTATACATATATATCTCACCCACCATCTCTAGGCTCGCCGTCGCGCACTCGCGCCTGCCCATCATGCCATGTCAGGTCCTAGCACTCCTGACCGCCACTTCCACTCAAGAAGGAGTGTCTCCCTCGACCCCATTGAGAGAGGAAGCTCTATGCCATCCGGGGGTACCCTCCACTCGGGAAGGAGTGCCTCCCTCGACCCCATTGAGAGAGGAAGCTCTATGCCAGCTGAGGGTACCCTCCAGCTCTGCTTCCCCATGAGCCCACAGCCCAAGCCCAACAGGTCCAATGACCATGAACACCCCTTGTCGTCTGAGTACGTCGGCAGCTCGACACGACAACTGCTGCGCAGTATGCCCTCCCGCTCAGCGCACCGGTTGCTTGGACCTCTCCCTGAGGAAACTGGCTCTAGTAGGCAGGGGGGAAAGCGGGCAGGTGAGTGGCAGCGGTGGCGGTGACGACGACGACGCAAACCCGCTATGGATGTAGTACAGTTCCACGACATGTCGAGCCGACGTTGAGGGCTACAGGATTGGCTCGAGCACATTGGGTCGATGGCAGTGGCACCAAGGTGGTGTGGACAGGACTTTCACGGGGAATTTTCCAAAGCCAAGCCGAAGGAGGAGGGAGCAGCGTGTTACAGAAGTGGTTGAATAAGATTGCCGGCAAAATTATTGCTATTACGGGGAAGGGCCGAAAAGGCATGAAACTGCGACCTATGAAGAAAAGCAGGGGTGTTAGGTTGAGAAGATTGGGTGAGGTGAGGTGGGGTTTACCCAGTACCCTCCATTTCTGAACTGAGACTACTCCAACGAGAAATGTACTAAGACATATTTAATAAGACCAGAGCATCGTCTTTCACAAGCCTGTCAGATTGGAGTTTGAGCTATCGGGAATAACTTAAACGAATTGGACGTGTTATAAGCACATTGGCATTACGGCTTTGACATCGGCATGCGTATCCCCATGGATGGGTGCAGCATTGGCACTCATCGCCTTCGTCCTATCTCTGACCAGCATGGCTATATTCTCGTCAGCTTCTGGAAGAACAGGCAGAAGAGAGGAAGAAATGTACGAATAATGACTCGTCAACCCGTGAGTGAATGCCATTTTATGGAAAATACGGAAAGACAATGTGTCCGCGAGGCGTACGGCTTGACAGCGCAGAATCATTTGCTATGAGTGGGCAGGTTATGGGGTCCGATAGGGCAAAAGAGGTAGAAGAGAGGAAGGCTGTTTTGGGGCGCCTGACAGTGTTGAAGGTGCCTCCTGGAATCACCTCGTGCAAGTCAATTGGGCGGACGCTTCGTTCTGAGGGTAGACAAGGGCACAGCGTTGAGGAACGGCTGCCAGCAGAACATTGGACTATATCAACCTCGGGGTCGCAAACGAGGTTGAAGGTTGGTGTTAAGTACTGGCATTGAGTAAGGTTCATGAAAAGGCTGAGCTCTAGTCCGCACGACGCTATTATAAAACCGGCAAAGAGTGAACGAGGGCGACGAGGCCACCGCAAAAAACACACCTTTTATTGCCCAACAACCCAATCTTCCAGCAGGGTATACTCGTGGTAGCGGGCACGTCAATCGATTATACAAAAGAGTGGCAGCTATTGGCAGGCGTAGGATCATGGCCGAGTTGGTACCGACAAGATGTTGGGGTGATGATGAGGCTTCAACTCGATCCCCACTGCACTGGCATGCAGAAATAATATGGGCCAGACGAAGTAAAGGGATTGCGACTAGGTGAGCCAGTGGAGATGCGCCAGGATGTTTAATGAACTTGAAAATGGGCGGTGACTGTCCAACACCAACTAGAGGAATGGTAAGAGATGAGCAAGGGCTGACGAAAACACGGCAAAAAAACACACCTATGAACAGAATTCCCATCCAACGATCTGATATTCTAGTAGAGGAAACTGATAGGGGATCAGTGCGCTGTACCAGCGGATAAACGAGCTTCGGACCACGGCTGAGTTGAGGCAGACAACATGTTGGGACGATGACGAGTTTTCAGCTTGATCCTCACTTCACTGCCACGGGGACATCATCGAGATATGGGATGGTAGAGGGGGTATCCGGTGAGGCGTTGGATACTCAATTATCGCGGTTGAGATGCGCCGCGTCAACTTAGGTAGATTTTGAGAACACGAAGCTCGGTTTGCCGCGGGGACCGTGAGCACGAGGCGTATAAGATGATGAGTGCGGTATGGAGGGCTGGGCGGTGGCAGAACTGGGAGCCAGTGAGTCCGTGAACATGAATGTGTCTTTTGCTCCTTCGCTCGAGCATCTGGTCGTCAACAAATCATGTCAGGAGGATAGATCAAGAACCGGTCCGGTGTCCACCAGTGCCTGTCCTGTTTTATTGGAACTCCGACAGGAACCCTTCATCGACGACGACGCTGCTCTGTGACGGCACACACAGTTCTCTGACCTCTACTATCGCAACCTCTCGCAGAGACTAGTTCAACGTTGGCACCCGCCGTACCGCATCGCCAATTCTCGTCGCTGCTGACCTCGATCTCCCCTTTTCTACTTCCGCCGATGGATTCTATCTACGTAGATTCCTTCATCCTTATCCTTCGTCATGACGCGCCCTGGGCCCCGCCAACTTCCAATCTTCGAACGTCCATCGCCGCCGCTGCCATTTCGCCACCCGCCCATCCATCCGACCGGTCTCGATTCGTTGTCCAAGCCAACAATTTTTTCAAAATATTGGGAACGAAGACCACCATTGGCCAGTCGTACATACAGGACGCTCATGAGAAAAGGGGGAAATGGTGGGGGGAATTGGCGTTGTTTCTCCTTTCTTTGCCCTTGACCCTGTGCCACCAATCGCAACGAGTCGCACTAAGGACGCGGGCATACGAGATGCTCTTCCCGAAGGTGTAATAGTTACTATGATTGGACCGGAGAATAAATGACATGAAGAGCTCTAGAACTCAGAGCATGACCCCCTGCAGAACCAAAATTGCGTGCTAGTAGCATCCGCGAGGCCTAAGCAAGTCCGACTCCTGTCTGCGTTCACCTGTGTGTGTGTGGCGCATTTACCTTTTGTACGCGTATGTATCATGTGGTTTTCGCTTCCGTTCGCCTGGGCGTGCGCCACACCAAGCGATCGAGTAACTCCTTTCAGACAACGAATGCTTAGCGTTCGCAGCGCAGGGTGCGAAAAGAAGATACCCGAACGACTCACAATTCATAGCTACGATAAAACTCAAGGAGTGAGCGCAAAACGAACGGGACGCGGATGGTTTGTAGCATCGACGAGAATGGCCACCTGCCTGTATTTGGCGAATCACGTATCTGGATCAGGTTCGGAGGTGAGGCTGTCTAGATATGTCGAGATTAATGCGGACCTCCGAGAAGATATGGAGGCGATTGATCGTGCGGTGAAAGACGACGGAATGATTCACGGCGTGGCTTTCCTGTGTCAGGAATCGGCGAGGAAAGGGAAAAGAAAGGAATTAAGTTTACGACGATGGTAAACAGCGCACGCCATACCGAGCCGCTCAAACAAGCCATACAGAGGTCATGGCCAACAGATGGTGACGAAAACCAGTTTCGTGGGCCCGAAGATGTTGACCCGATCCGACACGAATCTGGAACCGGCCTGTCCTTGCCCATGTTGTCCATAACACAGTGCATCGCGAGATCGTCTTGCCGGGTGTCCAAGTTCTCATCTAATAAATGAGGGAACGATGGATTCATCAGTCAACGGACAAAGGTAGAATATGGCGAATCGTACCTGCGCCTCTAACGCTTCGACATCTCGCATAACCCGTACCACGTTTCGTGCCCCATCACCCGAATCTGCTGGCGTTGAGTTTCGGTTTCGTTACGTCAGGCGCCAGCATCTTGTCCTGAGATCCAATATTCCTGCTTCCTGGCTGCCCGCTATGAGACGCCATGATCTTGGAAGCGGAATGAGGACCTTTCGTGAGGGCGGGGTGGGTTGGCAGCGAAGACGAGGGGTTGAGTTGATGCCCGGATGCACGCGTCAGGGCGAATGCAACTGGAAGCGGAGGAAGGTCGTCGCCAAACACGAGTGACAAGGGAGAAGAAACGAGGTGCTGTCAGGATAGATAACGGAGATAGGCAGAAGCTGGAGCCGGTGTTCTTCCTCGGTGTGCGGTTTAAGCAGGTTGTTAAATGCGGTCTTTGTCTCAGGGATGAGCTGGATGTTTAGACTTCGGGTACGGGGCTGGATACGGGGCCGGAGGTGGAGGACGTATGTAGTGGTGAGCGGATGAGAGGTGCCAGTACCCAGGCCGGTGGCTCGTTGAGAAAACAGGTGAGCTGGAACGGTACAACGTTGACATTGGAGTGGCTGGTGCGGAAAAGCTCCTGCAGGAGGACGCTCACGGGGGTTGTGTACGGAAGGAGAGCCGTGTTGGTAGTTGCAGGTAGGATGATATCGATCGGCAGCTTTGACATTGACCGACGGGTTCGAGTCGGTATCCGAAGAGGAAGGTCTCGTTGTTGTGGATCCGGCAATCCTACCGCCTTATGCGCCGGTTCGGGAATAGGTTGACATATGGTGGGGCTTGGAGGATCGGGATGGAGTGGATGGAGGTGCTTGATAGTGAGTCGAAAGGCTGGAGAGAGCAAGGGCGGGCAGCAGGTGCAGAAACTCGGAGTGCAAAGAAAAGAGCGAATGGATAAAGACGTTGGGGAGAGGAGAGGGAGAGGCGGAGAGGGGCGGGAAGTATTGGCTTGAGGCTGCGTGAGGGAGGAGGGCCATGGACTGCTATTCGGGTTCGATGTCCATATGGTTGAGACGGTGAGGCGGAGGGCCATTGACGCCCATCGCTCAGCCGGGCAGAAGGAGATGGAGACTGTAGCTAGAAAGAATGACACCACCACATAGGGAAGAGAGGCTGGAAGTGAGAAGACGAGGTGCCAACGCCAGAGCTTTGCTCGCGTGTCTAAAGGCTAACCTTGCTTCGGCTACCTATCTGGACGTTCCACAGACAACTCCTTCTCTAACAGGTCTTCGGAGACTTCCTAACCATGGCTTGCACGAAGAGAGTGGGCGGGTCGGGTTCGCGGCGCCATAGAGTTCACTAAAACTGGGGTCTGGGGATAGGCCGACGGAGCGCAGGGCTCGGTGAGCGGACGGAGGGCGGAAGGGAGGAGGGTTTGGAATCAAGTGCGCATGTCCGCAGAGATGAGTAGGGGAGACGACGGGCACAGAGGGACGGACGACTGGAAGGGGAGGGGGAATGGCCGGGGCCTTGGTGGTTGAACCAGACAGGCAGGCTTGAGCTCAAGTCTGGGAGCGGGTCGTCGGGATGCGGTGAGTTAGACAGCCAGACCGGAGAGCTGCCTACGTACTCGCAGGAGATGAGCAGCGAAGGGAAGAGGGTGACGAGAGACTCCTGTCGGGGCTCGAATGAAAATGAAAATAGAACTGGCAGCGGCGCCCACCGGACCGGGTCTCGAACCTTCCTCCCTCCCACCAACATGGTTCGTCGTCGACGCTTTGCATACATAGTGCGTCTCAAGCTCACGAGACACTGCGCCTCAGATTGCAACACTCAATATCCTTGTTTGTTTCTGCCGCCGTTGCTCCACGTCCAGTCCCCGCATCTGAATGCTGTGGAGGCGTTGCATTGCAGTCGCACACTCCGGACCACCGACTCGGAATGGCACAGGATAACACGAGGATTGTGTCCCATCGCGGCAGACATTCTGCGTGGGTTGGCCAAGAACAGTGAAATACTACTTGGGTGGAACAGGCAAGGCATGCCGTACTCCTAGTGTTTTTGTAACTTATAGCTCTAGGTACACAGGCGTTCTTCCTCCTCCTCCGGCGTGCTTGGGAGTCGCAAGGCACCTGAAGAGTGATACTAGCCAGAAACGAGGACGATGTTCTCGAAGTTGACCATTTTAAAGTGGGCAGTCGAGGAAGTCGGCAAAGGAGAGGCTATTCCTTGCGTTAGTTGGGTTCTTTCACGGAAGGGGCAGATACACCTCACCGTTCGTCGACGATGGCGCTTTGTTTGAAGGTAGTAGAAGGCGTGCACAATACTGCGGGGAATGCGTCGACGTCTTTGGTCCCGAAATCACTTCTCTACATCAACGGAACGTCCTCCAAACACGTCGTAGAAAGCCTTCCCACTCATGTATTGTTTCTGACAAGTTCATGCGTAGATTTGGATCCAGGGCTCTGCCTGAGCTCAAGCCCAAGAGGGAATCGAGACAAGAACGAGGAACGTAGAGGAGGGACAGCGCGCTTGCTACCTTTCGATGGGCGTGGTTGGCGCACGGAGTCGACTTCAGGGAGTGCCACCGCATTGAGTTCGCGGATTGGAGGAAGGAGGGTGAGAAAGGCGAGGTGGGGATTCACGGCTTGGGAATGACGCCGGAGATGGACGTCAGAGAGAGGATGAAGGGTAATTGATGGTGAGACGAGCCGGACGTAAACCTGCGAAGCCCTGGAGCCTTTTCGAAGAAAAGAGTGCAGAACGGCACGAAGGGTATGAGCGCGGAGGGCTCTGCTAGAACGTGGGACTCGAATGCAAGTTCCAAGTTGTAGCCCAGGATTTCGGTAGTGTCAGCTGTAACATCTGTTTCGTCCACTAAAGGCGCTGCGTGATGTGCTACGCGGATCTCTGGCGGGGAGAAGGATGAAAGACTGCAGCATAATTGTCTGTGGAGACGGCCGGCGCTCGTCGGTTCGTAACGGGTATGATACACGGAGCCGACGCAGGAAGAGACGGGGACGCGGGTTTGAAAATCCGGGGTATGGAGGCATGAAATGGAGATTGGAACTCTGACATGCCTCTGGAGCGGCGGGCGGAGCGTTGGTAGAACCAAAAGAGCTGCATGAGGGCACCGGAGGGCGATGAGGGTCGGAGACGGAGGTCCAAGCTCAAGGGTCACAATGGCA
This sequence comes from Agrocybe chaxingu, assembly GCA_027627235.1. Lineage (NCBI taxonomy): Eukaryota > Fungi > Basidiomycota > Agaricomycetes > Agaricales > Agrocybaceae > Agrocybe > Agrocybe chaxingu. Next base: position 31,038 of record JANKHO010000037.1, on the reverse strand, counting down.
GCGACCAGGACAACCCAAAACGTTGATAACGCTGCCAGCGTCCACTTGCCTGGGGCACAGTAGTCTGTGTCAGCGTTATACATGGTGGGGAGACTTTGGTGGCTACCTAGTTCCCGAGAACTACGGCCTGTTTGCGATTGTGGATCGACGGCAGGTCTGAGGTCTGAGGGAAGGAGGGGGGGAATGGCAGAATGGCGATTCGAGGACTTGGGATGGAGGTGGTGGGGGGTTGATACGTTGGAGAAATTTTGTGGAAGGACTGAGGCAGGGGAGGACATCGCTAACGATGGCCGAGGAAGATCTTGCGAGGTTGCCAGAGTCGATGAAAAAGCCATGTTCGCGTCTTCCAGGTCCCCCTCAAATTCCATCCCTGACTGAGAGTAGGAGTACCTTCGGCGTGTCAGCACCAAGGAGCAACGTCGTTGACTGGATTGTGTCCGAGGAGAGGCCGACGAAGGAGCATCGTCGAGATGAGGAAGGGAAGCGATGATTGCAAGTGTTCAACAGTTCCGAAGGCCGGAGAGAGGGGTGGACAGTATATTGACACGTCTGCGAATATTAATTGGAGGGGAGGCGTGCACATGTGTCGGTGTTTTGGCGGTTGAGACTCAGAGGGTGGGTCAGAGCGCGCTCGCAGGAGGCGGCAGCGAAGAGAAGGAGGCGAGCGTGCGTGGTCGAGCAGGTCGTCGCCGACAACGAAAGGCTCCTGTCGGAGTTCGAATAAAATAGAATCGGCATCGGACGGGGTCTCGGTCTCTTCTCCTACCAACATGGTTCGTCGACGACTACATAAAGGCCTCCAGCCGCTCTTTTTTGGGCAAAAGAGCAGATTAACTCAAATTCACGGCCGTGGACGCACTCTACCACTTCTGGATCCACCGCACAGCCCGTCATATCACGCTGCTCCCCACGGAACGAGGATGAGCTTCATGCTCTCGAAATCTACCAAATTCGGCCGTACGCTCCATCATCTCTCTCACTCAGTTTCCCTCCCCTCACTTCGTCCCTGATATACCAAGAACTTCGGGTCCAGACAACGCGGGATTCCCTCGGCCATGGTCCCACGCTCGCTATTTTCCTTTCATTATCACGCAGATCAAAGGACCTCGCTCCCGCAAGTATACTCTACTGGAGGATTGTATCGTTGGGCGAGAATTCTGCTCATAGGTATGTTCCTTCGCCATGCTCTCGTCACCCCTTGCACATCTCTTACTATTCTTCTAGCTGGCGACAGACAGTCACGCGCACAGCCCGTCTTCAAAGCTTCAACCTCGTTCAGCACCACCGCTCAACCTAGTGCATTTCCACTTGATCACCCAGTCGCAATCCCTTACTTTGTCCCTTCTCTACCATGCATGCACCCTGGCCCAAACGACGTCCGCATACCATGAAATGGGAATCGAGCTGAAGCCTCATCACCACCCCAACATCTTATTGGTACCAACTCGGCCATGGTCCTACGCTTGTCACTACTTCCGGCTACCGCGAATGTACTCTGCTGGAAAATTGGATTACCGGGCGAGAATACAACTCACAAGTGAGTTTTTTTTTTGCAATGGCCTCGTCACCCTCGCTCATCTTGCACCGTTCTTCTAATCACATCGTGCAGTACTAGAGCTCATCCTCTTTACGAACCTTACTTGACGCCAGAACTCAACGCCAACGTTCAACCCTCGTTCGCGACCCCGAGGTTGATTCAATCCAATCTTCTGTTAGCCGCCATCCCTCGACGTTGAGCTCTTGTCTTCCATCAGAGCAGAACGTCCGCCAAATCGTCATCTCCATTTGCACGAGACGATTCTTAGAGGCATCTTCAACAAACACCCTCCTCTTTCCTACACCCTTTGCCCCGTCTGTCCCGATTGCCTCCCAGCCCATAACAAATGATTCTGCACTCTCAAGCCGTACGCTTCGCGGACACATCGTCTTTCCGTATTTTCCCTGGGCCATAAAATCGCGAAAACAACTTCACCGAAAAATGGCGCTCACTCACCGGGGTCGAAGCCAGGACGGGCCATTATTCGTACATTTTCTTCCTCTCTTCTGCCTGTTCTTCCGGAAGCTGACGACGCATATGTCTGAATATAGCCATGCCGGTCAGAGCTAGGACGAGGGCGATACGTGCCAATGCTGTGACCCACCCATCCGCGAGGCTACGCACGTCGATGTCAAAGCCGCAATGGCAACGTGCTTGGAGCACGTCCAATTCGTTTAAGTTACTTCCGACAGTTCAAATTCCAACTCTGACAGGCTTGTGAAAGGCGATGCCTGGCCTTAGCCATACGGCGGGAAGTGGCGAGTGAATCCCCACCCATGACGAGACTTAGCCATCTTCATAACTCTCTAGCTTTCCGAAAACCCGAGAAAGAGGCGTGCTCCTGGCACTTACGCCCGAGATGAGGGTGGCAGCGAGTAACTATGTCTGAGTCGTTTCTCGTTGGAGTAGTCTCAGTTTAGAAATGAACCGTACTGTAAACTCACCTCACCCTCACCAAATTTCTCGACCTAACACCACTGCCTTTCTTCATAGGTCGCAGTTTTTCACTTTTTCGACCCTTCCCCGTAATAACAATATTTTTCCATAATATTCCTGCAATATTATTCAGCCAATTCTGTACCACACCGCTCCCTCCTCCTTCGGCTTCGGCTTTGGAAAATTCGTCGCAAAAGTCCAACAGAAGCATATGTCGCAGAAGCTGGAGGGCGGCACTACAAATTGCTGAAACACGGATATCAGAGCAGTTATCCGTGGCTCAAGTCTCTACCTTGACATAGTTACGATGTCAGCATCTTTTTCAGTTCAGAGAGTCACGTCAACCTCTTGCACGCGGCTCGCACGTCTCTCGTCTGAAACCCGTAGTTCCTTGTGCGGGGTACGAACTTATATTCATGAACATGCATGAGATCATATGAAAAAGAGCCGAAATCCTTCCTTGGCCATGCTCGTTTATGAAATGCAGGCGCGGTGGGGCATGCCGAGAATGCATGGAAACAAATGCCTCTTCGATTAGCATTTCTGCAAGAGGCCTTGGGAAATTATTCTGCACTTGAGTATCGCAAACAATTTATACATGTGTGGGTGGCAGTTTACTCCATAAAGAACCACAATTTCATCAGTAATACCATCCACAACCAAATCCACCAGGCCCTCCTGACTCGTCCCAGTCGGACCTGAGTTGCATCTGTCTGCTCGCTTTGTCCTTTGGCTTCATTGAGCTCATCACTATTGCTTTTGGTTTGCAGTACAGATTTGTTTTGTAGGTGGCACACTTGAACCGCCAGTGAGCTGAGGACGCCCTTGATTTTCCCCTTTGGTGGTGGTGGCCTTAGCTTTGGGCGCTTCCTCGGAGTCAAATTGGGAGGCCAGTTCTGAGTCCCAGCTGATCATGGATTCAAATTGCTGCAAGAGAGGCACGAAATGGTGTAAATGTTGAGGCTTTTGAACAGCAAGGATAATAAGAGGGTAGCTACCTTAAGATAACTATGAATTGCAATTTCTGCCACAACCTCAAGCCTGGTATACTTTCCTTTTAAATATAGCCTTGAAACATGTGAGGTTCAGGGTCAACATGATAAAATTATCAATGCCATCTACTCACAGGAGCTTGGTTGACTGAAGAAGAGTAATCAATTTGCGGTCAGCAGAAGCCCTCTCCAGAAGATAAAGCAAGAATTTCAGTGCATTGTTGTGATCAAAGTGGTCATCTTCATTCTGGAAAGCACTTCAAAAAAAATAAGCATTACACAGAATTTGGGTAGGCAATGGTACAAAACTTACTGAACAAGAGACAATACTGTCACTTTTGCTGCCCTGGCAAAGTCTCCACCACGAAGGGTGTTTTGAATGAATGGAAGAAAATCAGAAAGATTGTAAAACACTCCAAGAGCCCATTTATCAATTCGGAATGCAGTTTGGTAGCCTGGACCCTCAAGCATGAGATCTGATGAAAATAGAAATAGGTCCTGCCCGATCCTTCCTTCCATCCTAAGCTGCTTCCGAAGGAGTGAAAGGGCAAGAAGGGTAATGAGCATGTCGGATGATCGATAGAATTCAACTTGAAAGTTGATGATCTGCTGAATATATTCTTGACAGTGTTTGCGGATATCCACATGCAAGTCTGGACTGCAACGCTCCTGTAAAGCAGAATTAGAGGTCTGCACATGTACTTGAGGAGGACCAATTCCCACCTCAAGGGTTCTGAAGTAGAATACATAGTACTCTACAACCCTGATGAGACTGTTGTTGGAGACTAATGTGGATTGATCATCTGGCTCAGGCTTCTGCATATTTTCCTGTCTGGCTGCCAGGAACTTGAAACATGACAACATGTCCTCGAGGAGCTCCTCAGTTGGCAATGCACGCAAACAGAAAGTCACTACATCTGGATGGTCAAGTTTAACCCTTTCATACATCACTTGAACTGATGATTATGAGTACCTTTGCAATATCCTCAAAGAAAAGATGTTACTGACTGGTGTCCCTGGCTGAGAACTGACAACTCATTCTCATAAAACAGGTAGCATGGCGAGCAAATTCGATGTAGAACTTTTGTGACCGGGATTTGTCGAACAAGAAGTCAGGGAAAGAGGCATGCATAACGTGAACCGCTGAGTTATTGCCAATCTTGATGAGCGAGGCTAATTTGAGGATGACTTGCTCGGAAACTCCCTCTCGCAGACGCAATTGGCTATCAAAACGTCGGGTTGTCCGCTTGGAGGGGAAATTTAGAGGGTATACTGCGAGGGCGAGGATGTGCAATGAGGTCTCATCGTCAGGCAACGATGACAGAACATGCAAATATAATGCATCTAGTTCTGCAAAAGGGGATCCACGCCCTACCGAAGGTTGGATTCAAAGAACCACATCGAGACATTGGGTGGGGTGGGAATCTAGAGGGGAGATATACACTGACTCACCAAAAAGATTGTCCACTCATGTTTGCACTGTAGTTGGAGAACGGCTTGGGTTGAGCCTTTGAAAAAATATGGATAAAATATTAGACATGTAAAGCACCTGGATGATCCCAAAGCACACAAATTTCAAGTAGGTCTGATAGGTGGTGTCGGGGGGACAAAAAATGCCATTTTTCCAGTTTTTCAAGCCCACAAGCTGTCATGCTCAAAAAATTATAAATTATAGTATGGGATAGTCAAAATTCATACAAACTTCATTTACATAATTTCGCTGAGCAGTTCAAAAGTTATACACCAATGAATGTGGCCATTTTGAGCCCAAAAAGGAAACAAGACCCTAAAAAGGGCCAAAATGAAGACTTTGTAGCACACATAGCTTTGGAACCACTTGGTAAAAAGTTGTAAATAAAATTGGGATTCACTTTTGCTATCATGTACTTTGCAATATATTTTTTGCAGCAAGAAAGCTTCAGGGGTTGAAAACTTGGGAAAATAGCATTTGTTGTCCCTCGACACTACCTATCAGGACTGCTCGAAATTTGCAGGCTTTAGAATCATCCAAGTGCTTTACGTGTCTAATATTTTATCTACATTTTTTTGGAGGCCCATCCCAAGCCGTTTTCAGACCATAGCCCAAACATGAGTGGACAATCTTTTTGGTGAGGCAGTGTACATGGAGCGCGCACAACAAACACAGCGTCAATGCTAGTTGGATGAAATAGTAACCTTTTCTTGCATCGCTCGCATGTTGAAGAATCCCAACCAAAGTAGCAGAATAGCTCACGTAGTCTCCACCAAAGTCTCAACTCTCGCAGACAGAATTTAAAAGCACTACTACAACAATCGATGTCTCCGCCGGAAAACACATCGCTGCATACGACGTATGCAAGGATCCAGTATCATTGTCAGTGAGACCCAATGCTCGCCCTTTGTTCATGCACAGAGGGAAACATGTATGCAGGAAGACAGCACTGGAAACTTGAAATATAATGGCTAGTAACCTCAAGCTGCTCCCGTTGATTGATAACTCTGAGATCTTATCACGTCGGATGCAGAAAGGTATACTTATATTAATCATCTAACTCAAAGTAGATAAGGATAGATAAATTACAGGTGAGCTGTCCCTCTTCATCAAAGATGTACCATTAAATTTGACTCCCAAACCAAAACTTGAAGGGAGATATAAGATTCCCAGCGTGGTATGCAGCAAAATCTGAATGCTCAAGAAAATACACAGGCCTGTCAGCTGCCATATCCTTTATATGATAAAGTAGATCCGAGAGGAATTAGCAGTGGAGGATCGTGGCAGGCAGTGTGCTTACTGGGGGCTTTTACACCATAGTGGGACATGATCCAGCATTTACTATCAGTCCCAAGAGAACGAAAAAAAATAGAGAAAGTTTGAAAATTCCCAGGAGCGATGTATCATTGTGCTATCGTCGAGGAAAAGGGTATTACCAAATTTCTTGAGGAGGGACCATGCGGAAACACTCATCAGTGTTGAACCAGATTACAAGAGGCAGAAGGAAATGGAGGTAGTATTGGATGAGTAACTAGACTGCCATTTGCATGCTCGTACACTGGAGACACTGGACGCAGTGTTGGCGCCGGTGCTCTATTTTGTCGCCTCGGCCGAAGGGGGGCACAGCCACACTCTCACGATACGACCGGGTGGGTTGATCTTTCGGATTGTTCGGCTGGCGGCCCCTCGAGTAGAGGTGTAGAAATACAAATATACACTGTCCTAAGATAAACTAAATTTACCTGTGGTCCTCCGAAAAATGCAAAATCTACATAGAAGCCCAAGTTAGATTTCTCATGCAAATCCATCACTCGTCAACGCCAGAGTGACGTCCACTGCCAGCTCCGACACCAATTCCTTGGTGCGTTCCAGGCTTCCAAGCGCCCAGCTCGCCGAACGAGCCCTTGAAGGGGTGCCATCATCGTGGGATGACAACTGCGGAGGCGTATAAGTACTGGGCCCTCCGTTCGAAGGGTCAAGAAAGCTCTCTTTCAGTCCACATCAACACCGCTCGTACATGCAGATGTACGCCTTAGCATGAAGCACCTCTTCCAGCGTTGTCAGCCGCACAACCGTGTCGCTGATATATGCCCATTGTCGCTCAGCAGGCTTGCTTGGGGACGATGAGCTCGTCGTCCCTTCCCCTTCCTGGCTCTCTCCTCCTGTCGGTGTTGGACGAGCCTTGTCCTTCTCCGAAGTGTTTTCAGGCGAAGAATCCGAGGTGGCCGAAGAAGTAGTATTCGCTGTCGACGACGACGTTGATGACCTAGCAGCCGCCGACCGTCCAGGAGGCTCGTTCGGGAGTGCAGTATACGCGATGTAGTGGCCACCGAGCTAGAACACCAAAAAGAAAAGCGTGAGCAAGCAGAGTCCCGAGAGAAGCTCAAAAAGGGAGGAAGGAGCACTGACCATATTCCCGATATGCACCACCACCGCATACAGCCTGTACATGCACCTCTCTTCCTTTTCCTTGCCCTTCCGCTCCTTCTCCTTTCCTCTGCCTTTCTTCCCAAGCCCATAATCTTCCTTTTTTGGCGCAAGGAACGGCATCAAATCGAGGTACTCCGGAAACGAGATGTAGTCGTCCAGCTTCTTGAAGCCATGCGAGAAGGACATCATCAGAGGCGTCTTGGAGGTCTGCTGGAATCGCTTGAGATGGATGACGAGCACAGGCGGAGGTGTCGCGATGAGATAGCGCTTGTATGCCGGCCGCATGATGACGGGCTTGGGCTTCGAGGGTTTCTTTGCTGGTGCCGGTGGTGCTGTCGACGAGCCGGCGGTGGGTTGCTGAGATTGAGAAGCTCCTGCTGGAGACGCTGGTGCCGATCCTTCAGCTGCAGCAGGCACTGCAGGTGGTGCCTGTGAGCTGTCGTATGGGCTCCTAGAGTCGGTCGACACCACCGAATCAGCAGAAACAGACGTGCCAATAGAGGTGTCGGTCTCGTCGCCGGACGAGTCGTTGTCCGTTGTCGTGTCTGAATATGTCTTCCTCCTCTGATACCGTAGCCTCGACTTCCCGATTGGCGGTATCACAAGCGAGTCTTTCGATCCTGAAGACGAGTTGTATCCATACAGCGCCTGAGTGAGACGAGGATGTGGACTGGGACCTGACGATGCTGGTACAGAGGTTGATGATGATAGGGCACTGTTCTCATTCTCTGTTAGCTTTGCATATGCCGACTGCCGGTTGGTCTCGCTGGTGCTCTCTGCCGTGGAATAATGTGAATCGAGCGAAGAGGTCGAATCGACTGGTGTATCCGGCGCCGTCGTCGAGATGATGGGTATCTGTACGCCGTGGTGAAGGCTGGAGCTCGTGATGATGTCGCTGCTCGCCTTGGTGCTCCGTTCCGAGATAATCGATGAGAGGTTGTCGGAGCTGCTGTTCGTGTCGGAGCCGCTTTTTGACAAGCCATGGCTAAGATCTGAGGGTGTGGTCGGTAGGGACGACGTCGATCGGGTATCGCTGGATGTATGCGAATAGAAAGAAACGGTTGGCGTAGATATTGATGTGGGGAGGTGGACAGAGGTGCCGCCGGTATTTATCGACGGTGCAAGGGCGGTCAGCGGTGGACGCTGCTGCTGCTCTGCTAGAGGCGGCACATTGAACCCATTCACCGTTGGCCGCGCTGTTGCAGGTGGCACCTCAATAGAAGGGCCAGGAGTCGAAAATTCTTCCTGGTCCGCATCCTGGTCCTCCTGGTCAGAATCCTCTGGGTCCTGTCCAATTCTCCTCTCCTTCTGCGGCTGGTACAATCCATTCTGGATCTTCCAACATCGCCTGCAACCGACCATGTTCTCCCCGTCCAGGATTTCCACAGCCGTGAACATCCGGAGACATTCCTCTATCCCCGAGAAACTTCGGCCCATGCCCAACCACACTGCACTCTTGTCGCCCGTCGATGGTTCGGTAAAGGCATTCGAGGATGTGGACAGAGAAGATTTCGTATGGTGGTGATGGTGATGGGAATGACTATGAAGTAACGGAGGCTTGAAGATGGCAAAGGGATTTGCGGAAGATGAGGCCGGCGCAACATCTGCAAGGATTTTGCGCAGGTATTCGGTTTCTGCTGCAGTGGGTTTCGGGGGCTTGGGCGACTTGGACCGCTGGACGTTGGGGATTAATGGGTGGGTTTGAGCCGAGAGGTTTTGTCGCGCGGAAGTGGACGTTACGGGTTGAGGAGATGGCGATCGTCTTAGGAGAGGAATAGAGGAGCTAGAAGGTGTCGACACAGGCATTAGAGGTCGTGGCGGTAACGGTTTGGCGCGTATCGTGGCGTCGTTCGTAGAGTGAGACGTAGAGGAAGTTGTGGAAGTTTCAGCAGCGAGCTGCGGCGCACTCGGGTGCAGCGTACCCTCAGAAGAGACTCTGTTCTTGACACCTGTCTCCAGTTCGCTGGAAGCGCGACGCGACGACGATTCAGCCAGTGATGCAGCACCTGCCGAGATCGACTTCTGCATTGAGCTGACGCTCGCCACGACACCCTCGACGATGCCGGCTCCGAGCCCACTGCGGTCCATCGACCGACTCTTCCGCTCTCTATCCTTCTTGTCCTTCTCTTTTTCTGAGTTTCGTGGCCGACCTAGCCCAACAGTCAAACTGATTCGCCTGCCGATCTTCGCCCACGAGCCATCTTCGTGTCTCTTCTCCTTCTCCTTGCCACTGGCATCTTCCTCCTTCAGGATCTCATCCTTCTCCTTGCGCGGCATCATTGGCTCCAAGAACTCCACATGCTTGTTATCGGGCCCGGTAACATTCACGATGACGTGCGAGCTGTCGCTGTCCACCAACTCTTCTTCCTCAATCTCCTTCGGCACCTCTTCAGCAACGATGATATCCGAAGAACTCTTCTCACAGCCCAAAACCTCATCGTCTAGCACCACAGGCGGAATGGGGAGAGACGTGACCGACCCGACTGCATCAAGACTCCTCCTGCGTGTCGGATCGACAAGCGGCAAGACCTCGAGCTGGGTCGGGTCTAGCTCTGTCTTCGGAGTGGGCGGCACCGACGATGAGCGCTGGATCTCCATCGCATGGGAAGGTGCGATGGCAAGGCGAGCTCTCCTTCTCTCCTCGCGTCTCCTTGTCCTTGTCCTTGTCCTTCTCTTTCTCCTTTCCCTTGTCCTTGTCCTTTTCTTTGTCCTTTTCTTTGTCCTTCTCCTTCGTCGAGCCCGAAGTACCCGGAAATGCGGTCAATTTCCCAACGATCTTCTTGAACCGATCGCGTTTTCGGTTCTGTAGGTAGTCCTCGGGCTTGATGCTCAAGCTAATGTCGTTAAACTCTTCGTACGTTTGCGACACGTGCTTGCACTTCTGACAGACGAGAATACTCGTTAGCTGACCCCCGAATAGCATATCCGCGAACGACAGTAGAGGGGTGTCGTCTTCCGATGGAGCAACGTTGGCGACATCATGACCATTAGGCTGTGAGGAACTAGAGGCCACTGGTTCCGTGCGAGATATAGTGGCGGGCGTCAGTGTCGTTCGCCGCCGTTTCTTGGGTGGAGGTGGTTGACGCTTCTTGATGACCTGGATATGACACTAGTTAGCTATTTGACCTGACAGCGCGGTCGAAACAAGAGAGAAGTCCAGAGTTTCGTACTTGTCAACGACATTGGGGTGCAAGTCCAGGCCTAACAATCCCCTTCGACGGCGACATGCCCATACTAGGTCCCCGATATGCACGAAGGGACAAAGAATAGGGAGCTCAACGGCGGACCGATGGTGTGATCACGATGACAAAAATCTCGGCGAAACTGCTAGTGTCAATCAAAGACTCACATCCTGCTCTTCCATCCGCATAGCATCCAATAATATCCGCAGAAACTCGTGTGCATCTTGTTGCGCAAAGTCTAGGTACTGGTCGTGCTTCTGTCCGAGGGCACCCAGGATAGATCTGTAACAAAAACGTATTAGCTTGTAAAGGAGAGTTCATGAGTCGATTGTTGGAAACAACTCGACAGAAACCGGACAATCAGGAACAGGACGCACTTGGGACTAATAGACTCCCTCTTCCTCGCCGCCTGCGCCTCCCAGGACTTGTACAGGACCGTAAGAAACATGTCGCCGATCGGCATGGTGTTTATCCAGGGCTGCTCGTACTTGCCAGCCAGATTGTGGCCATTCGTGAGCTGCGGCGAGCGTCTGGAGAGTATGGGTGTCGCGGCTGTCTGCTGGATCTCCGCTGGTATGGGGTTGAAATGGACGAGATCCGAGAGAAAGCGGGTAGCTATTAGCTAAGAATGTACGATTCCGTGAGCGCTGACTCTCTCAAAGCAGAAACGACGCACCCCTTGCAATACTGAGTTCATGAAGCACGTATTGCCATGATTTATGAGCCCCGGTGGTAGATACGCAGTCCGTTCTCTCTCCTCCCGCTGCTTGCGTTGCCTGTAGAGCTCCTGGGGAGTCGGGGTCTTGGATTTCGCCATCGCAGGTCGCCACCGTTCACCTGCACTCGTTATTGTAGATTTTTGGGAGCCAGGGATCCCGGACTGTCTGCGTCGTGGTATGTGAAGAGTGCAGGTAGAACTTGGAACAGGCAAGATTAGACTTCGTTGACCGTGCGAACATATCATTACTTATGTAAAGCCCCTTGTTGAAGCCTGCTGGAGCAAAGTCACAGCTCAAACTAGAACCATCACGGCAGCCCAGGTCTCCGATTCTTACTTACGTGGAAGAACGTGGAAGGCGAACAACTACTGCGCGGGAACCCCAAAAAATGTAGAGCGTCGCGATGACAAAGCTCTTCGAGCGAACAACTGAGGAACTGCGACGGAGCAACTAACGCCGCAGCTCTGGCAAAGCGCCGTCTTGAAGGTCCGCTGGGGGGAGACAGTGCTCTTCTGTCCGGCGCACAGCTGCATGGGCAAACGTGACACTCAGGCCCCTGACTCAGAGTCTACGCCTTTGGAGCTGCGGATTGGTTTTACTGCCTGACCATCAGTGGCAGTTAGTTGCGTAAGCTATTCAACGGCGCAATGAAGATTGCTGCGGGTAATGTGCCTTTCGTTTTATTTTATATCTGGAGGAATCGCAGGATAACCAAAGCTGAAAGGAGACCTATTTTCAGCCCTCCGACGACTCACGCTTTACTGAATTAGCCGTTACACTTCCTTCGCGGGAGACTTCGAGCCAAGAAGGACCACTCAGAGATTCATGGAAGCTTCCAAATAAAAGCCAATCCCACCAGACGATCCTTTCTTGCTTCCGTCTTTCATCCCGTTTGCGCCCTGAAAACTCAAGGTCAACTTCAATAATGCTGCAGTGAGAACCTCGCTATATGAATAATGCATTTGACAGTTTTATCGATAGAGATGCAGGAAATTGTAGACCAAACCATGAAACACAACGAGAAGACTCTTTCAAGCAACACATATGAGAGAATATTAAGACACCGTTGATTATACTCTACGCAATCCCTCTTTCCTAACCTCCTCTCCCCAACTCGTTCGTTGGCTTTCTCGTTCCAAAGACTCTGGTGGGAGCTCGGGACCAAAACACGCAATCACTGGCTGTCGCGAACTAATGCTGATGGATTCAAGACGGCGCCCGCCAGCAGATGTCCCCTCAGGTGCTGCAGTGTCGCCACCGCGTGTGCATCTTGCTTATGGGCCGCCTCAATGTGCGTCTTGAGCGAAGCCTTCCTCGGATACGATCGGACCCTCGCCTGCGTCCTCCAATTCAGCCTTGTCGTTGTCCGCTGCTCGCATCCTTCGATAGGGCATACCCAATGTATAGCGTGCGCCTCCAGGATGTGACGGTGATAGCTTCCCGCCGTAATAGGTTTCTCCATACAACAATTCGTCCAAGCGCAAAGCGAGAACTCGTCGTTCTTCCCCTTCGCTTTGGGGATGTCATGTGTCCTCGACAGGTGTTCTGAAAACTGCTGGGGCGTGTGGAAGAGCCCTCCGCATTCGACAAGAGTGGCGTGCGCCATCGAATGTTCCTCGTGTCTGGGCGAGTTTGTGATTCGATCGGTAATGCGGCCACCACGGGTGGAGCCCTTCTTGAGCCGACACTTCAGCAGGTGGGTGCTATTGTCCGTGACCGCATTTGCTGAAGTGACTGCCTCCTCTCGCTGGTAGGTCGAATAATCGTTGAGAGCGGAAGGTGGGTCCTCGAGGGTGAGAGTGGAAGATACATTGGCAAATGGAAGTAAGGCAGGAGGCGGGTATGCGGGAGGGGGAGCAACTGTATGACAGTCCAACTGTAGAGCTTCAAGCTGAGCGAAGCCGCTGGCGGTCTGCATGTCGCTGGTAAGTGGGTAACGCGGGTCCGAGAGGTGTTGATATTGAACTGAAATAGGACCTAGTCCTGGTTGTGTGACGGCCAACCCACAAGTGCCCCAAGACTCGGCTTCGGATAGGTGATGTGCTGGCAGGCATTGGAGATGGTGACCACGGATTTCTGGCGCAAATGGTGTTGGCGTAGCGCCAGTATAATAACGCTGCTCCGGAAATGCGGTCGAAGCTGAGTGCGCCTCATCCGGCGACAGGGCGAAAGTCGGAGGCGGAAGTGTGCCCTCATAGGGATTTTCTCTTCTCCATTCACTCGCGTATTTAGGTCCGTGACCATTTGCGTGGGGAGTATGTGGACGAGGGTGATCCCCTTCAATCAACGCCGGCGCTACGCGAGGGATCTCCCATCCATTGTCGCTGTGAAACCGAAGTGTAAACGCGCCAAAGTCTGACTGCGGTGCGCCCATTGTGTATGGTGGGTAAGAGGGGGGGGAAGCCTGCTCCGCCTCGCCGATGGTTGACTTGTAGTCGATTTGCGCTGGCGCTCCCGCTATGTCTATGAATCCTGACAAGGTGTTAGATAGACTGAACCGCAAGCTTGGGTGGCCCCATAGTTGAACTTACTGTGCGACGCGCCTGATGATTTCTAGATTGCAAGGAGAGGACGCGTGAGGAAACACCTTCGTCAACGTTGAATCACCGGGGTAATGTAAACAGGCTGCGCTGACTAGCAGAGTAATAGGAAGACAATACATTCTACTGTCGAGCGGCTTTCCTTTAAATATCATCTCAGCCTGCCTCCTCTCCATTCTCATAACGGCGCAAGGCCGTGGGGCCAGAGAGCCAGGAATCCCACCTCGACTCAACGTGTTCTGTCTCCTGGGATTCTCAACAAGAGGTTGGACTCATATACGATGTAGCCGATTTCATCAAAATCTCAATCCCCGGGATTCATTTCCTGAAAGTTAGAATACGACTCAAGAAAGTTTAATCTCTGCGCGGGCTGGATTTGGGCTGGATACTACTTTTAGTCACAATTAATATATGGCCGTTTCTGTGGCGATACGTCGGGATTGGGCATTTGTAAATTGATTAGCCCTGGCGCCAATACTCATGGATCGTAAGCGATCAGGACATCTGGCTGCTCGCCCGACAATGGCCCAGCTATTCTTACAACGAAGCGCAAGTCTTCCCAAAGTTGGCCGACTTCACGATATGTGTATGCGGTTGCGGCAGTTTACAAAACTTTCCTAATAGACAGTCGTCACTGAATGTCCCTCTTACTGTATGTCGCGACTAAATATAGTAACAACTTCTTTCCAGCCCTTCAGAAGATCAAATTTTCTGCCTCATCGTACATGACGCCTTTCGGGAAATGAAATGGGGAAATGAAATCGGCTATGCATAACCTCTTGTTATTTTATATGTAAAAGTTACAGGAGAAGGGCATGTTCTCAAATAAAAATTTCTGACTTTCCGGCGCCGCTGCCTTGCACTGCATATGTAAGTGTGGGTGAGAGGGAGAGGCGAGATGCGCGCGCGGGCCGTACTTCAGAGAAACCTCTCGATTGAAAGACCTTGGAGTCTTTCCATCTATGTATGTATCTGCCAGTGTGCGTATTATGCTCCACTTGTCATCGCTGGTTCAACATTGACGAAAGAGCTCCCACAGCAAGTTCTTTCGGTATCAAGGAGTCATTAGGCACCTAACATGTACAGTAAGTTCGATCGTTCTGCTAGAGAGGCACCAATACTTATTGCCGAGAAATAATGTATGGCTGATTTCATGACTCGTGCATGCAGTTGCTGTCATTTGCCAGGCCTTCGAAGATCTGATATCACGTACATGATGTCCTCCAGATATAGTACGGGAACAATGTTCCGACGCGCTTGAGTCTCCTTTTTGCCGCATGTCGTCACCAAATATATCTAGACTTTTGAGTGGTGTAATGAAAATATGGAATCCGCGAAATGAGTCCAGGAAATGAAATTGCGATATGAAATGGGGAACTGCATATGAATCTAACCTCCTGCTGAGAGTTAAATGCTCTCCAGTCACGGTTTCTGGTTCTCTGGCAGAATCAAGCACGCAAAGCTGGGTCCTAAACGAAGGTCGGTCAATAGTAATGATGTCATGCTTATCAACGCGCTACCACCGACACATCCTGAAAGCATGTGCCGTACAGTGTGCAGCCCGTGAACACAAGGCTGGATTTGAGGACGGAGGCGAGCACTGAAAGCGGCCATGAGGATGCACGTGGGGTTGCCACGCTGCAGGACCTGAGGCTTCATTCCATGGCCTGAGATAGAAGAGGGGCACAGGAACTCAGAAGTAGCAGTGGGTTCACTTTTCATCGCCGTCATTATCACCTTTCTCCCACATGCCGTTTACTTGGCGCTCTCTTGTCATGGTTCCGCTTTCGACGGGGCTTTCTTGGTGACCTGACAGAACTACGGGCGCTTGTTTCCCGACAACGAGCGGAGTTTTAAATTCTCTGGGAATAACCGCTAACAAGCGCTCGCTAAGCCTGAATTCAGACAGCATCATCTATATCGAGTAGTCTGTCCTATACTAGTACCCACCTGAGTTCGTTGTTCGTTTTTTGGTGCGTTGTACCTCATTCATGGCGAAGGGAAAAAGAAAGAGTAGATAAATTCGTCCTGAAAGTGTACGTACGATCGTTCTAGAAAACACTTGAAAGGAACGATGTCGTATATATAAGCCATACAATGTCAAATTTCCTCCTCGTCGCCAAATGGATCCCACACCTCGCCCTCCTTCAATAGAGGCGCAGTCCACTCTTCCTCCACCTCTTCCTCTTTCGTCTCCTCCGCCAATTGGTCCTTCTCTTCCGGCTCATCCTCCTTCTCGTCATTCTGCAGCAAATACTCTAGCTGCTTATTCCTCTCCAGCTTCCGCTCCATTCTCTCGATCCGTAGCCGGTGCTTCCGTGCCTTCGGCGGCGCGGGCGTCTGCGAGTACTTCTTGTTCGGGTAGTGCTCCTCCAGGATGATGTCATGCTCCTCGAGGTCAGGTAGAGAGGACCACGAACAGTTGGCGAAGGCCAATCGGTAAGGTGAAGATGTCGAAGGAATGGCAGGTGGGGAGGAAGGCGGGAGAGGGGAGGAGGAACGGTCGGTTGTGCTCGTCAGCCCAGGTGTAGATGGTGGCCTGCGTTTGGGCTTGATGTCCTCCTGGGCAGGTTCGTCATCACCAGAGTCGGAGAACGGGTCGTACGGTGTCTCCTCCACGAAGAAAGATTCGTCTAGGTCATCGTATGACGTCCCAGAAGGATCCATGAAGCCCAGGAGGTAGCGACCAAACGCGTACGTCTCCCTGTTCCACTTATCGGGATTGATCTCCAGGTTGTGATTCTCCTGTGACGTATCTTCATCCTCTTCCTCCTCGTCTGAGTCCTCGACAAGGATGACCTCTCTTTTAGATGATCGAAGTTTCAGAGGGGACGCGCTTGAGAAGAATGGATGGTTCTGGTTGAACTCCCGCGCGTTCTCCTTATCCTCTTCACTGTCCTCGTCGGCCGGAGTGTCGGTCGGATCCTCTTGCACGACGCGTCTTTGAGGTGGTGGGACGAATTTGTGTTTGCCCTTGCTGCCAGAGAAGGGTGACGAAGACGGTGGATGGGAGAAAATAGGCCGCGGTAAAGGTGGAGGCGAAAGGTGGACGCGTCCACGGGCCGAAAATACATATGGACAGTTCGATCTGCCGCGGCGTCGGGGTAACTTCTGTCCGTTTAGTGTAATATGGACTTGAGTCGTTGGTGAATGGTGCTGGACGGACGGAATGTCAGTGAGCGAGTGAAACAGCGACAAAACAGAAGCGCACGTAGACAATGCCAATATCTGGATTCATTCCCAACGCCCAGACATGACCAAGCGTGAACATCTGTTCGTCCTCCCACGTCCAGTCCTCCTCTTCACTTCCTTTCTCCTTCTCTATCTCCTCCATCTCCTCTTCCAACGTCACTTCCTCCTCCTCCTCTTCCTCCTCTTCCAGCTCATCCTCATCCTCCACAGCCCATCCATACCTCGCATGCCACGGGTCCCGCACATTCGACACCTTGGCGAACGTCTTTCCTGTCTTGATCTGACCGGGCTTGTACAACTGGCTGTACATCTTCACGCCCTTCTTCACCTCGAACAGGTGCTGCTCCTCCTGGCCCGCCTTCCCGTTGGCGTACCGCACGGGAAGCTCGAACGCCCACCCAATGACAGCACGCAGGTGCGTGAAGCTGTAGTTCAGCGGCACCTGAATGACGCGGTTCACGCCACCCTGACGGGGAAAGACGTCCTTGCGCACGAATTGGACGCGCAGCGGGATGTGGTCTCGATAGGACGTAATTGGTGGCAGTGATGCTGTGTTGGGACGTCTCTTGAAGGGATTAGAGGGGGAGTCGGAAGGTTGGGATGGGTAGGGTGTGAATGGGGTTGATGGGGTGGCAAATGACACTTTGCTAGGCCTGCTATTGTTGCTCGCCGACGAAGACAACGATGCGACACGGCCCACCGCAGCAGGTGTCTGAGGGAAACCTGAGCCTGACGGGCGCTGACGAGGCCCCGAATCGCACCTGACACGCTTAGCGGGCGACTTCTGTGTCTGCAAAGGGTTTTCAGAATCTTCGATGGCGCGCTTCATGATGGCTGAGAGGAGGAATGTCTTGACGTTGTTGTGGTTGAAACCAACGATTTCCGTCGCGTTGGTCTTTATACAAACACGATCACGTGTCCGTAACGCGCTTTGTGGGCGTTGTGCGAAGACACGTTTTGAACTTTTGCCATTTCCCATGTTCCGACGAAGACCCCGTTTAGCGTATCCCGTAACTCCTACATGTGAGAGGATTTCAGAAATACGCTCAAAGAAAGGAAGAACTTCTGAACTGTAAATCTGGAACCACTGAGCCTTAGGCTCCAACGCATCCGGCACGACATCAACAATGTTCACATTCACTAAATGTAGACGCTCCCTGTACGTACGTTTATTACGACAAGCATCGTACAGTCCTCTTATAATGAACCTTAAAGCTATATGTGCAAACCGGGGCATGTACAAGTCTCGGTCGAAGTGGCGAACCACTGACACGGAAGCTGAGGGATCTCTTCCCTACTTCCCCAAGTTGCGGAGAATAACGTTATGCAAAGCCAGTCCGTCGTCCTTTTCAGCTCATATCAATGTATATTCAACGCCATAAACCCGCACAGAGCGACGTACCTGATCCATCGACCAGGTAAAGCAACCTGCCATCCCCGATTTCTTTGCAAACTGGGTCTTATTTGCGATACTCCAAGTATCATCATAGGTAATGACTGTAGTCTTAGCCGTGTTGAACAAATACTTTCCATAGAACGACGATCAGACAAGACCTCCATTCTGGATAAGACGCCCCAGGACTTACCGGTGTGTCGCTGCAATCGTCCCATCCTACGGAATGACTGGCTCAACTCCTTGAAAAATAAACTACTAAGTGATGAGCGCTTACCCATCGTATATCCATTTACTCCACCATAACTTCCGTCCGAGTTCTTCGACAGAGCGCCATAGCTGATGATTTGGCTAAACGCAATCTGCTGGCCCCAAAGGTGGCTAAGATCGCCTTGGGCACCGTTCGCCAAGATAGGAGGATGCCTTGGGTGGGCACCAAGCGGGAACCGTGGGTCGTTCGGGGTCGGAATCAAACTGCCAGACAGCTTCTTGGACGAGCTCTTGGAGACGTAACCGTACAACGGCAGGCCTAGGAGCAATTTTGATGCCGGCATACCAGCTTTGGTCCATTGAGCGAGCGCCGCTTGTGCTGTTGCCTTTGGCTGGGTGCTCGTACCACAGAGGTTCCCTTACGTGAAAGCAACGTTGGCTAATTTCTGTTACAAATATAGGCATAATCCCACCTAGAGGAGCATTCGGTCCGGGGTTCGACGACGCCCCAAACACATCATAATTCCTGAAGAAGAACGATTGGGTTATCCAGCAACATTATCGAGGAAAGAAACACATACATGATATTAACGTAGGTCATCTGAGCAGCGAAAGCAGAAACATCGGCTAACGGAGCACTGTCGGGTCCCAACCATGGAAGCTGAGTAACTGCCGCCGAAATTATCTTCGACGGTCCTAATTTTTACCCGCATTAGAATGGAGAAAATTAACGAAAAGTAATTCATGTAAGTACCGAAAGCATTGCGGAGGATCTTGAAAAAGCTAAGCAAGTTTGCGGTATCTGCAGATGAGTGAGGGTTCCCGTTTCCTTCTGCGTTGGGATATTCCTAATAACCTTATTTGCTTTTGATAAATCCTCCAAATTCGAGGCTCTTACCCAGTCGATATCGATTCCTTCAAGATTCATATAAGCCTACAGCTAAGATGACGTTATGGTATTGACTTACCATCTAACCCATAAGTGTTGACGGTATTAACCAGGGTATTTGCGAATTTGGTGCGGTTCGAGGAGGTTGACATCACCTGGCTAAACCAGTGGCACCCACCCCATCCACCTTCAATGGATGGCGCATATATTCAACTCAGTCGTATTACCAAGACGCAGAAAATGCTACTCACCAACAGAGAGTACGATCTTTGTTATATGACCGCTCTGACGAGCAGCAGCAACCAAGTTCTGTAGCACCTTCTCGGATCCATCATCCCAATTGATACCAGCGGTTCCGTTTGGAGTAACAAACGCTTCACCGGCCAAGTTTCAGCGCATATACCCAGGTGTACTCCATAACGAAGACTCACCAAAGAAGATTACGTCAAACTTGGAGAAATCAATCTTGCTCGGCGGAAGTGTATCGGCCGCCCATGAGGGGTAGTAGGATGCCGCGATGGGTTTCTTCTTGCTTTCATCCTCACCTGCAGTATTTCTCTCCCCGGTGCGTCCTTTGCGTCGTTCGCAGCGCCGAGGCGTCCAGCGTATCTGTAGTACCCTGGAGCCAAGAACCGCGCGAGCTCCGGATCACGGCGACGTGCAAGGTCGTGCAGGAGGTACGTCAAGTACATCTGAAGCCCGCGTTTCCTCTCCTCAATGAGCCTGTCGTCCACCCACGCACATGGGACGACCGAAGTTGTGATGGTGCGTTTGGGTGGGAGCGGAAAGCAATCCCCAAGGGCGAGTTTCAGCGCGACGAACTGTGATGGCGGGTAAGAGATACAAGGTCAGAGGTGAACATATGCGCATTATATGTACGCACGTCGGAGAAGCGCCGTTGGACCTCGAAGATCGCTCCATTGTCGTGCGTGACCTCAATGATGTAGATGACGTGCGGCTGCGGGGTCGAGGAGGTTGTGTGCTTGGCAACTATCGCTGAGTCGACAGTAGTCATCGTTTGCTGAAGGAGAAACAATAGAAGAGATAAAGAATGGTCTTCGTAAGCTAAACAGCCTTTTATAAGCTACATGAGGAATTTGTGTACTACTGTTATGACAGCGGAAGAGGAAAGTTCTTTGCCGGATTTGGCATGCCTTAGCCTCCTTCCAAGTTTCTTGGGCTGAGAATGCGATTTTCGAACTTCCGGCGGCGTACGTGGGACGATTAATTTTGCTGCTGAATGAATTAAGTATTATTAACTTCAGAAGGTCCACAGCTATGATTTCCTCTGCCAGCCTCCAGGTGGCCGCCTGGGCTGATCAACTCGACACAAAGCAGTAAGGGAGAAACCAGCGGCGCAACTCGGTGCGCTAGCAGCGAAAGGCGGATATACTAACTTGGTTGAGTCCATAGGAGCAGTTATAGAAGTGGAGGTAATTCAATTAGTAGGCATCAGAGACCGTAAGAACGCACAGTTTCCATTCATGCCCCCACTCCTTATGAGGATCTTCCATTCCAGCCAAGACATGCTTGCAAAATTCTTCTAGCTACCAGTCTATCTGTGTTGTACAGATATCGCCCGTAAATCTCGTCGAGGCACTGCTTTCAGATTGCTTTGATTTGCTTGCGCTTCTGAAGGCTCTCATCTACTGCTACATCCTCTTGGGCAAAACAGATGTGACAGGTACCCAAACCCTTTCCACATGCACCTACCAAGAACTTTATAAGGTCACACTTANT
>JANKHO010000369.1:0-25610 GCA_027627235.1 Agrocybe chaxingu | reverse complement strand
AAACGTAGTCGATCAAATAGCGTGAGAAATAAGAAGTATATCGCTTAGAGTTGGCAGACGACCCCTCGGCTTTTTTGATTTTCTAGTTTCACAAATATTTTCATAATTTTAGCTATTTTATTAGGAACACAGCAGCATATTTTTGAAATCAAGTGACTCGAGTCGTGGCAACACTACTCGTGCGCGCAAGAGCCACGTCTTGTCGTCAGCATATGACATCGAACATCCAGACAACACCCACCGCCGAGGTGCGTTTTTTGCCTAAAGTTTCGTCCGACCCGAGGCGCATTGCTGTCTTCCTTCCTTTTTCCTCGGAACGGTGCTATGAGGTACGTTCCCCTCCGTCCGTGCAGAGTCTGAGTCTCTTCTTCGCTTTTTATCTTATCAGCTGCATTTTTATTTAGGCTTGAATTTCTGCTCCTCCTTTTTTGGTCCGAGCTGAGCTGAGCCACTCGAAGTCTAGCGCTCAACTTGAATGCCTGCTTGGCATGTACCGCGTACTTACTTCAAGTACGACTTAAGGTCCGGATCGGGCTGGTCTGTTCAAGGCTACCTGCGCACTGCACTTGAGTAGCGTTTGGCCTTTGGCTTTGGGCAGGGTTTCCTCGATTCGATCATGCAATCTCTAGACTGCACCCTGCCAAATCCAGGATGCCGTCCTGCTTATGAGCCCGACAGAGTTCGCCAAAGTTCGCCAGATTAAGTGTCATCACACAATGTAGACGATATATGCACATCTCCCTCTTTCTTTACTCTATGTGGTGCGCCGTGCGGGCACATGGGATGGCTTGCAGGTAGAGCTCGGAGTCTAGAGATGGTTTCAAGTTTCCGTGCTTCCTCCTCGTCCTCCCGTGGACGCCCGTGCCGTTGTCGAAAAGTGGAAGACAGCAGGTGGCAAAACAGCACCAGCGCAGGTCATTGACAATCTGCAAGGCTACCTCGTCAGCGGTTCGAATTCAGACAGAGGAGGTTGGATGTCGCACCGTCACGCAGAGAACACGAGTGTCGACTATAGCGCGATGCTTCGTCCAAGAAGTGAGTAGTGCTCGTGAGGCATTGAGGGCGAAAGAGAGAGAATCTTCAAAAGTCTAATGCGTGGCAATACAGGAAGCAAAGACGGCGAGCTCTGTGCTGTTCGTGTCCAACATGCAAGGCCGCAACGCACCGGAGACGACGGAAACGACCAGGCGGTCTAGACCATGACGTCAATGGGCCGAATCATCTCAAAAAGGACAGCGATTGGCCGGCGATCTCTTTCCCCGGCGTCTCCCACCCACCACCACCAGCATCTGCCCATCGTCTGAGCATTGGATCGCTCGCCCCGCTCGATACCCTCCACCCTGCCGCAGGGTAAATACTCAGATCTCGGATCTCAGAGCGCGGAGTCAGAGAAAGCGGCCACCATGGAACGGGCACGAATCCCGGCACTCTAACGCCGACCTATCGATACAACCTTCCGGTCTCTGGGTCTCGTTGGATTTAAAAATGCCTCCATCACCCGTTCCATGTTCTCCGCTCTGCCCTGCACCCCGCTCCCCTGCTGTCTTTCTTTCTCTCCTTCTCTTTCTACTCACCCATACGCTCTACGTCGTCTTTCGTCATCGATTATGTATCGCCCACACCTTTCTTCATCGAAGATGAGCATGAATCGGGGATAGTACTTGATCGTCATCCTCTCGAGATGCTGTCATTTCCAGCAGCACCTCCGTGATTAGAGCGCGCATTCGCTCCCTCCCCTGCTCGATCCCGCATCGTGCGGACATCCAGATAATTCCCCTTCCGAAACCCGCCTCGTGGTCCCGCATCTCATCGATGGTTCCCTGGGCATTTTGGATAATGTATTTCACTTGCAACGTCCGTTCCCTGAGCTGACTCCGAAGCCCCGTTCTGATTCGGCTGTCCCCCCTTCTGATTCTGCTGTCCCCCCTTCCAAGATACAAATGGTTTAATATCTTTGATATGCCCACGCCGCGTCTAGTCCCTTCAGCTTCGCCGAACGTTCCTCCTCTGTGCATCCAGCCCTATAACACTAACATTCCCCTCCTTCAGAGATATGCTAGTATCCAGACCAGCCACCCCCCGACATCCGTTCCGCACGATGCGTCGAAAATCGGCTCGATCCAGCTTTCCGTCTTCCTCCTGGCCTTCGATCTTCCTCCTGACCTCCCTCCTGACAACACCGAGGTGCTTATTCTTTCTCTTCAAGTTTGTTGTCGAAAACGATAGTGTCGGATCTCATCATCGTCGGTCGAGCTCTATGATATCCTTCTCTCCAACCTCGGACTGCCTGCCACCGACAGTAGCAGATGCAAGTCCAGTACTCGGGCGAGTGCCAATTCAGCTTGCCGTTGCTCGCGCTGCGGCTCCAACGTACCTTTGGTCTTTTCTTCAGATTCCTGCCGACTTCGATGCAGGCGCGGTTTGCTGCAAGGAACTGAGCGAAGTCCAGAGACCGCCGGTCTCGAGGTCGACGACAGCTGGCGTTCGAGTTCATTCGGTTGGTTGGACGTGTCGACTTTCTAAATCGACCTATGTGCTGGGGATTTGCCCCTTCGTCTGCATTCGGCCCATCCCATTCGGTTCATTTTATTTCATTTTCCCCTTTTAATCCGTTGTCCACCCCCCTTTCGTTGACGCGTCTCGATTGACCCCCTCCTGCCCTGCTTCTTTCGTTCTTCTCCATGCTTTCACGACAAGGTGCCGTCCTTTCAAAATTTGGGAGCGTTGTTTTCCTTTGCGCCAACTCCGTTCCTATCCCCTCTTTCCTGTTGGATTTGAATTCTACGTCATGCAAATTCACTCCCTTCGCCGGCATAATTCCTTCTTTTCCCCCGCATTTTCGATTCTGCGCCATTCCCGTGCTTTGTATCCATGTCCCCGGCACCTGAAGCGGTGTGGCCCATGGCTCTTCGGTCGGATACACCTATTCTTGATGAACATTCCTCGTACTGCGCGTTGGTGTCGCTGTTAAGTATATTGAACCCTAGCCTCCTGATCTTCGCACCTGTTTCGTCCTCCGCCTTCTCCCCATTTCTTGGCTCTCATGGCTTGCCTTCTGTCAACTCGCACAGGTTGTCAGTGCCAAGAAGCTAATATGGCGACCCGAAAGGAAATTGGAGGGCGACGGGTGCGTTTTGAACAGGCTAATCAGACGCTGCTGGATTTTTCCTCCTTATCCTCTTCATGTCCGTCGAGTTTCTCAAAGTGTGATCGCCGTTTGCTCAGCGTTATGTCAAATCGTCGTTGCACAATGTGGAGTGGGCCTCGAGCTGGAAAGATGCTTGCTTACTCTTCGTCTTCCTGGCCGGCGATTAGCTCTCATTGGGGTCTTGTGTCGCCATTTTTTTTTTCGTGCGTATTGCATCATTCCCTTGTTCATTTTCGCATTGAATCCCAAGCACTCAGCATTCGGCGACTGCTTGGCCCGTATGAGCACTATAAAGGTACGGATCAGGCAGGCCGACTTGGAGTCTCTCTTCGAGGCTACATACTCCACGCACTGCAGTTGAGCAGCGTCTGGACTTTGGTCGCAGTTTCCTCGATATCCGCGTTTTCGAGCATCATGCCCGATCCTGTCCCAAGTACGACAGTTTGCCAGATTCCCGAACATTATCAGGATGGAGACGATAGTGTTCTTTCTCTCTTGGAAGTTGGTGTGGTGCGCTTCGTGTCATGCCCAAGGGCTGCTGGCTCAAACGCATTGAGAGCTTCGAGTCTAAAGATGGGTGTTTGTGCTTCGTCCTCCCGTGGACGCCTGACGTTGCGATTTCCCCTTTCTCGACTTTGTCTGGGGGTAATTCCAACGGCGACTGTGGGGCGCGCCGAGGATGTCGTTCCATATTTGTCCTACAATAATCCGGCCACCAAAGAGTGGCCCCAGTGGTTCTGATGTGGCTCGACTAGCTCTATAAAGTCAAGTAGTGAGTGGAAATTTATTACAACCCATCCTGCCACTAACGATATCGAAGACTAGAAGCAGGACCATTTCCCCCCACTGCCCAAAATGACCGGACTGAGCAAGTCGCTGCCCCTGGAGATCTGGGTGATAATCGTCGAGATGCACAGATCCAAGGCGCACGTGAGCACCTTGCGTGCTCTTTCTCGCTGTTGCCGCGCCCTCGCTTGCTTATGCCAACGGGTCCTCTTCAGGGATCTCCACATTCCCCGAATATTTTATGGGTGGACGTCACGTCGAGACGGAGCACTCGCACGCCTAGAAGACGCCTTCACTCAACCCCCCCATCTCGCTACATATGTGCACAAAGTGCGCTATAGGATCGAGGAGAAGGAGGAGGAGAACACAATGGTTCCCTGGATCCTGAATCAGCTTACCGACAACCTCGCGGACGTCCACATGGAATATGTTTCCCAGACACCGAGGACGCCACACCTCGACTGGGTCACGCTTGACGTGCGACTGCGCTCGTCCATCATCCGCGTCGTCCAATCTCCTCGTCTCCGATATCTGACTCTAAAGTGGATCAAGAACATACCTTTGTCGGTTTTCGGATCCCTGTCCTCGGATCTCATGACAGTGAAGTTCCAGGGTGTCGAAGTGCAAATACAACCGGATTACGAAGGACTTGAAAGCACAAAAAATTCTGGCGGTACTCCAAGACGAGTAGACCTTGCGCAGACGAAGAGGCGACTCCCGCATATCAAGAATTTACACTACTTCTATCATGACACGGGTGGCGTGTTAGCTTCCCGCCCGTTCGTGTTCGACTTTGAGCACCTTCAGTTCCTCCGTATCAGCTGGGGAAACGAGCACCAATGTGCGCTGGGGAAGGAACTGATGAAGGCGGCGAGCAAACTCGAGCGTCTAGCATGCGTAGGTAAGTGCTCCGAGTCATCATGGATCTATAAAGAAGTATGAACGGCTGAAGTATCGTCTTTCTATATGCAGTAGAATCACCGCACAAGTCGACGTCTGGACTCGCGAAAGCGATGCTGGACTACGGCTTAGATGTCAGCCTTACGGCACTGACCATCGGCCTCGCGCACAAAACTGCCTTACCAACAATACCAGACCCCGACGAGTACGATCTGTTCTTGGGGCTCATCAAAGAGCTCGAGCTCCTCGCAGGCAAGAACACCGTGAAAAAGCTCCTGGTTCACTTCGACACGACAAAGGGCACCCACGACAGGCTCACCGACAGCCTGGGACGCTTGGACGGTGACATCACCCGCGAGGCCTTCCCGCACCTCGAGCGCTTTGATTTGGAGTTCTGGGTCGACTGGGAGCCATTCGCAGGGTATGCGGCACCTGGGTTGCAGGACGTCTGGGCAGAGCGCAACCGTGCTCAGTGCCGTGCAGTGGCTGCGATGCCGGGGCTCAGATTCGGCTGTCAAGTGGTTATTATAGATGACTTGTCCTCTTTACTTCCCTTAGTAGGTCGGTCAAGTTAGGATGTAAAATGATAATAAAAAAGTTGCGTGGTGGGGCAATAGGGTTTATTCTGCGATACATGCTCGAGCACTTCGTGGAATGACCACGCCCCATATTAATATCAAACTCCATGCTATAGGAGACGGCATGGAATAGGAAAAGAGTCATAAGCCACTCCTTTCATAAGATATCGACACCGTGTACAGTTACGGATCTGCGTTGAAATGCTTCGAGGATCGATGTTTGATTACGAGACTTGAAGGGTGAAGTGGGGTTTAACCCAGTGCGGTCCATTTCTGAACACTAGGGTTCCCAAAATACGCATCCCTTCGTCGCCCTCTTCTCGGACCCAGATACCGGTCCCTCGACGAGCCTTCCCCCTTCTAGGACGTCTATGTCGGACACGATAACCAGGTGATAAATGGTAATTTAAACCAGCAGCACAAAAGAATAAATATATTGTACTCTACATGCAGGATAGGCGATGGTGAGGCTGATCACTGTATATTCCCTACTGATCTGGGCGGGAGTCGCTGACGAGTTTTTTGCGCGTCTCGTCTGCGCTGGCATAATCGAGATGTAATTCACGAGGCTTGTAAGCTTCGTCTGCAAGTCTTTTCTGTCACCGGCGACTGAGGTGTTTGTCGTCGTGACCTCGCTTTTGAACCTCTCGAGCCTGGTGGCTAGCTCGGCGATTGTGCCCTTTCTCTTTCTTGGGCTTGCATCCACAGAGGGTGCGTTCGCGGTCTCCTGAGTGGGTCCTGATGTCGTGGCCGGGTGCAAGAGTTGCGCTACGGCCTTTTCCAGGGCTGTGAATGACTGTCTTGTCGTCCTCCTCGCGGATGACGATACGTGTTAGAAGGGTTTATGGGGTGGGTGCAAGAATTGGAGGATGGATGGCGTTTTGCCAGGGACGCGCTATTCGGTGGTGCCTCTGGCCTTCATGCATTTGTGTTTCATGTTTTACGTGTTTTGGGATTTACCAGGAGCACCGGAGCTTTGTCCGGTGAGAGCCTGGGTTTTTAGAGGTGAGAAGAGGAACAACGTACTTTTGTGGTGGTGGTGATGAGAGGATGAGGTGGTTCTGCTCAGGGCTTGGGATTGCCTAAAGCAAGGTGAGGGGTGGTGCGGTGATGCCGTTGCCACCAGACTGTTGTATCCTTCTGGTAGTCACCTATTTTAATTCTGTCGCCTTGGTAGGGGTTCGTGCTTAGATGTCACGGCGTGGACTGAGAACCGACCTCGACGCAGGTCAAACGCAACGAAACGATATACATCCGCAAAGGGGAAGGACCAGACTCGGATTCAGAACGAGGACTCGGGGTCGGGGTAGGGAAGGTGACACAGCAGCGCATATCCAAAAACGCCGGGGCACCCTCAAAGCTTCGAGGCTCGGACCCGAAGCGCATTTCGGAGGAGGCATCTCCGTGTCCACTTCCCTAGTATCCGGGTCCCGTTCTGAGGCTGGAATTTGAGACGGCCCGGGGCTCAAATCGTGGAGATGAATGTACTGTAAGAAAAGCTTGGGCTGATGAGTCGAGACAATGTGCCATAAGGGTCTGGGGAGAGAGGTAGATATGCATGGCAGTGGGTCGGGAGTGGAGTCCCAAACAACGCAGAGAGGGACAGGGACAGTGCATCGCGTTCATAACACCAAGGCCAATGTCCGCTGGGATCGACAGCGCCTCAGAAGGAGGTCATCAAATGACAGCTGGACAGGATGAGCGAGCGGTGTTCCTGTCTCTTCGTCAGTGCTGTTTGTGCGGATAGAGTTGATGGAGAGTGGGATTTAGATGGGTAATCGGTGGGGTATGCCCAGATTGGATGTCTCTGACGCGCAGTAGAGTCAAGGTGAGGGTGTAGCACGCAGGAGGAGGAGTCGATCCTTGGGCGATGCGATGAAGATGAGGGTACTGGTGAGAGCAGGGAAGCCTCATGTTCGAGTCGCCGCTTTTTGAGCTCAAGGGTCCAGCGGTCTAGACCGCCGGGCCGCAACATCCAAATGCCCATAAATCGCTTTTTTGGGACCTGGGTTAGACACGCTGAGTCTAACTCTTTTTCGTCTTTTCCTCCCTCCATACGGGTGGTGCAATTAGTGCTGTAAACCATAGTGTAAATCCTGGGCCTTACGCACTACCTTCCGTCGCCGAGCTGCTTCTCGAGTCGACGTTTGCGTTCTCTCTATGAAGGTGTGTATGTACTACGTGTGTCCCCGTCGTCCTCTCCCGCTGTTCCTACTTCTGGAGTCGATCTTTCCAAGCTGAATCCAGCGATGTTGCGATTTCACCGTCGAATTCTCTCGTCTCCCTGCTCAGGCCTGATATCGCCGTCCTTCTCCCTCTTACTTTTGTGCTTGACTCGAAATCTCGCCTGTGGATGAGGAGCTGCGTCCAGCATCACCTTCACATTGTGGAAGAGTATGTTGAGCCGTAGGCGATGGCTCGCCGCTCAACTCAGTGCAATATGGGAAATGGGCCCACCAACAGATGGCGGGGTGTGAATATGGCTAGTGCTCTGGAGGCCGATGGTTGCAAGTGACAAGATTCGGATGGCCATCGCGATGCTAGAGGTGCGTTCTCCTGCCTAGTTTTTGGTTCTTTCTTCGTTCTCGGCCATTCTCCCTCCATTCGAGTCGCAACACGAGTTTGCTAAACTGCTGGTTTCGTGCGTTAGGACTCCTGAACCTGAGCCTATGTGATCGCATTCGTACAATCCTCCCTCTCCTCCTCCTCAGCTCTCAGCTCTCGTGGCCTGCCTTCTGTCAACTCTCACAGGTTGTCAACGCCAGGGAGCCCGGTAGGTGCGGAATGGAATAAAGGACGACGACGGGTAGATTCTGAGTGCGCGCAGGAGATGCAGTGCTGACTTTTTTCCTTCTTCATCTTCTTTATGACGTTCAAATGTGATCGTTGTGTGAGATTTTCCCCCGTGTCCGCTGTCCAAGCCCAACCAGTGCAAGAACGTCTGATACGCGCGTATTTTTCAGCGTGCATATCCACTGTGCGGCGTGCAGAGAATGTCGTTCTATATTTGGCCTACCACCGGAGTGGCCCCGGTGGCTCTCATGTGGCTCGAGCGCCTCTATAAAGTCAAGCTGTGAGTCGAAATTTATTACAACACATTCGACCACTAACGACGTCAAAAACTGGCAGTATCATTTCCTCTCGCCGCTCAGAATGGCCGTACTGGGCAAGCAGCTGCCCCTGGAGATCTGGATGATCATTGTCGAGTTGCTCAGATCCAAGGCGCACGCCAGCACCTTGCGTTCTCTTTCTCGCTGTTGCCGTGCCCTCGCTTGCTTATGCCAACGGATACTTTTCAAGGACCTCTATATACCCCAAAGACATCCTGGATTACGGTCGTGTTACCGTAGAGCAGGCGCTCTCTTCCGCCTAAAAGAGGCCTTCACCCAATCGCCCCATCTCCCTACATATGTGCGCAAAGTGCACTATGTGATCGGGTGCTCAGACTCGGAGAACACAATGGTTCCCTGGATCTTAAATCAGCTCACCGACGACCTCGCGGACGTCCACATTGAATACGTTTCCGAGACACTGAGTACGGCATACCTCGATTGGGGCACGCTCGACGCTCAACTTCGTTCGTCCATCATCCGCGTCGTCCAGTCTCCTCGTCTCAAAACCCTGTCTCTCTCGTGGATAAAGAACATGCCTTTTTCGGTTTTCGTGTCCCTGTCCTCGGATCTCACCACGGTACAGCTCGAGGGTGTCGAGGTGAAAATACAATCGGATTCCGAAGGGCTTGAAAGCACAAATTCTGACGATACTCCACGACGAGTAGACCTTGCGCAGACAAAGAGGCGACTCCCGCGAATCAAGAATTTATACGACTTCTATCATGACACGGATGGCATGTTGGCCTCCCGCCCATTCGTATTCGACTTTGAGCAGCTCAAGCTCCTCCATATTTGCTGGGGAAACGAAGTACAATGTGCGCTGGGGAAGGAACTGATGAAAGCAGCGAGCAAACTCGAGCGCCTAGCGTGCATAGGTACGTGCTCTCAATCATTCATGGTTCTACAAAGGAGTATGAACGGCTGAAGCATCGTCTTTCTATTTGCAGTTGACTCACCGCATAAATCGGCAGCAGGACTGGCGAAAGCGATGTTGGACTACGGCTTAGATGCCAGCGTTACAGCACTGACCATCGGCATCGCACACCAAACTGCCTTACCAACGATACCAGACCCCGACGAGTACGACTTGTTCTTAGGGCTCATCGAAGAGCTCGAGCTCCTCGCAGGCAAGAACACCGTGAAAAGCCTTCGGGTTCACTTCGACACTACGAAGGACACCCACGACAGGCTCACGGGCAGCCTGGGACAGTTGAACGATGTCATCACCCACGAGGCCTTCCCGCACCTCGAGCGCTTTGATTTGGAGTTCGGGGTCGACTGGTCGGAGCCATTCACGCTGTACACGGCACCCGGGGCGGAGGACGCCTGGGCAGAGTGCATCTATGCTCAGTGCCGTGGATTGGCTGCGATACCGGGGCTCACATTTGGCTTTAAAATCATTATTCTAGGTGATTAGGCTCTTCTTGGCGAGAGAGGGGAAATCACAACATCAGGCGTCCACGGGAGGTGTAAGGCATCCATTTGGACTAGCCTTGGAAACACGAGCGTTCAATGACACAACCCCAGTTTCGGAAACTCCAAGCGCGCAGCGGCGCAGACCTACCATAAAAAGTAAAATCTCCTATTTCTTATCTTAATCCATTTTTTTTCACTTCGGAATGATTTCATTCCGACACTTCAATCCGGAATGACATAGATATGATGTATTTACACTCCAGTGACGTAGCAAAAGTCTCACACTCAAAAGGTACAAAAGGACTCGAGTACTCGCATGTAAAGGCAGTGAATTTTAAACCCGAAATCAGCATTCAAAAGCTTTCGGCTCACTCATCGTTCAACAATCTAATCAATTAAAATTATCCAACCAAAGTACCATCGACACAGGTCGTTAAGGTACTCTTTAAAATCTTATCAATCCACATCTCAAAGCACTACGACTTCGACAATCGTCGAGCGCTCACCGTCGATCGAAAATTTAAACTCAGCATCACGCGTTCGGCACTTCCCGGCACAAGCGCTCGTACGCACTTTCACGGCGTATTTCATATCTAGAGGACCACAGACGGACGCTGTGGTACTCGGGTCCCCGCTCATTTCAACCATAACCGACTTCAAGTCATTTCAGGAGGACGAGGAGGAAGCACGGAAACTTGAAACCATCTCTAGACCCCGAGCTCTACCTGCAAGCCATCCCTTGTGCTGCACGGCGCACCACATAAAGAAAGAGCGCGATATTGGTACATATCGTCTCCATCATGATAATGACACTTAGTCCGGCAAACTCTGTCGTATGTAAGCAGGACAGGTGAGGATTGGGCAGGGTGCATTCTAGAGATCGCATGAACAAGGAAACCCTGCCCGAAGTCCAAACACAAACGCTACTCAACGGGGTATGTAGCCTTGAACAGACCAACCCTATCTGGACCTTCGTACTTGAAGTAGTACACGGTACACGTCAAGCAGGCGTTTAAGTTGAGTGCTAGACTCCGAGGACAAAAAAGGAGGGGGAGGGCACGAGGACGAAATTCAAGTTTTATTTATTATATAAAAATGCAGCTGATGAAAAGCGAAGAAGAGACTCTGCACGAGGGGAAACGTACCGGTACTCATGGCACGAACTTGAAGAAAAGGGAAGACGGCGACGCGAGCCCGACCGACAATGATGAAAGCTGACGCTATCGTTTTCTTTTTCGACAACAACGAAGAGAAAGGATAAGCACCTCGGCAGACGCGTACGCATGCTGTCAGGAGGAAGGTGAGGAGGAAGACTGAAAGATGATGAAGTCGATTTTCAACGGGCCGTGCTGAATGGATGTCGGGGATGGCAGTTTGGATACATGTATCTTGGAAGGAGGGGATTATAGGGCTGGATGTACAGAGGAGGGACGTTCGGCGAAGCTGAAGGGACTAGACGCGGCGTAGGCATATCAAAGATATTAAACCATTTGTATCTTGGAAGGGGGGACAGCCTCAGAACGGGGTTTCGGAGTCAGCTCAGGGAACGGACGGCGCAAATACAATACATCATCCAAAATGACCGAGGAACTCGATGCGGGACCACGAGGGCGCGTTTCGGAGGGGGGTAGCAGCTGGGCTCGTCCGGTTTCCCTGGGTGTCCACTTCCCTGGGTGTCCGGCACGATCTGGGATCGAGGCAGGGGATCGAGCAGAGGGAGCAAATGCATCCACCACGAGACGAGGCACAGAGAATGTATGGCTGAGTAAAGAGAGAGAGAAATACCAGCTCGGGAGCGTGGTGCAGGGTAGAGCGGAGCGCATGGAACGAGAACGGGATCCGCAAATATCCAACGAGACCCAGAGACCGGAAGGTGGTATCGATAGGTCGGCGTTGGAGTGCCAGACTCGGTGTCCGTTCCATGGGGGCCGCTTTCTCTGGCTCCGCGCTCTGAGATCTGAAATCTGAGTGCCTAACCTGCACTGTGCAGCAGGGCGGAGGGTATCGAGCGGGGTGAGCGAGCCGATCCTCAGTCGATGGGCAGATGCCGGTGGTGGTGGGTGGAGAGGTTGGGAAAGGAGATCGCTGGACAATCGCCGTCCTTTTCGAGTTGATTCGGCCCCCTGACGTCATGGTCTAGACTGCCTGGCTTCATTTCCGTCGTCCGCGACTTTGCGGCTTTGCATGTTGGACACGAACAGCACAGAGCTCGCCGCCTTTGCTTCCTGTACATTCGACGCCATTGCAACGCGTCAAACTCTTGAAGGTTCTCCTTCTTTTGTCCTCAATGCCTCACTAGCACTATTCACTCCCTGGACGAACCACCGCGCTGTAGTCCACGTTCGTGTTCTCTACGTGAAGGTGCGACATCTCTGCCAACCCCCTCTGTCTATCTTAATCCGAACCGCTGACGAGATGGCCTGCAGGTTGTTTCGCGACCTCCGCTGGTGCTGTTTTGCTACCTGCTTTCCTCCAGCTCTTCGACGATGGCACGAACGCACCGCCGTTCACGTTCACCAGACACTAGAGCCAAATCGTCGGCTGGGGGTAAAGTGACGGAGTCTGCGTCGTCAATGGTGGAGAGTAGGAACGGGATACAATCGGTACGTGGGACTAGCTGCGCTGTTCTCGGACCCCATTGACCGTGACGTGCTCTCTGCTCTGTTCACTCTCACCCTCGCGCTAAAGCCTTCCTTGCCTCCCCGCATTTGTACCTCCTCTTCTCCCCTGCCCCTCTCGCTCTCTGTGCGCGTGTCAGTGTTTCTGCGCTCGCCCTCATCGTTCCTTCAAGTTCGAGCTCTTGGTCGACACGCCCTTGCTCCGTGCCGAGGCGCGATCAATGTCGATAATCTCCTATTTCTCTCCATCCACCCACTGACGAACGCCATCGCTGATGCGTCCTTCTCCCGTTCACTTTTCAGAACCTGGCCAAAGTGCTCTCTCTTGAAATTCGGAGTTACCTTCGAGCACGCGTCCCGTCGTTGCTGAAGAACTGGTGCGGTCGAGATTTGTAGACGGTGACGTGAGGTTCGATCTCTTCAAGCCCTTTTCCCACTTACTCTGAATTCTCCTCGTGATCTATCCAGTGTCTAGTTTGCATGTCCTACGCTCCGTTCCTTGCATCAAGTCTGGTCAAGGCATTCCTTCCTCGTCTACGTGACGCTATTGGTTCGTTTTTCACCGCACTACATTCGTTCCTTCGCCCATTCTCTGTGTATACCGTACTCAAACCGTTCATTTTCCTAGCATATATGCGTCTTTCTATCAGTTTCTCACTGGAATCTCAGTGCTGGTCTGCGCCTCGGGGGGTCTTCGCACCAGCTCTACACCATCCTCCCGCCTTGCCATTCCAGGGATGTTCGAACGGCCATGCAGCTGGATTTGGTCTCGTCTCAAGCTCATCCTCCCGCCCTCCCGTCCAACCTCGGATCGCCGGCTCTCTGCGCCTCGGAACTCCGTCGCTGCCCCAGCATATAGAGCCTTGGACCTCAACTTGGGCATCGCGTCGTGCTTGGTAGTGCTCAGGCTCGAGGAAAAAAGCATGGGCACACTCGCGCTGGGGTTCGATATATGCGCAAGTCGGGATAGAGCACCTTGAACTGCGAGAGCTACTCTATGTACGTACATGTCCTCGGCTCTGCTCCCACATTCCGCTCCATTCGCTCCCCTCCCGCCCTTTCGATCCGGCCCTCCACCTTCGGCTTGTCTTGTCCGTTGAATCTTACTACTAAATCAGCATCCCATCTTTCTTTTCGTTTTTGTTTTCTGGAGGAGGCAGCGGCTGGTGCTAGTGATTTCTCTCTCCCTTCCCCCCTTCCTACTTTGATTCATTCCTTTCTTTGCGTTCAAACATGCCCTAAACGACCCTTTCTTCTGCTAGAGTAGTTTCTCTTCCTCAGCTTTGAAACTTCGGCGTGTGTCCTGAGCCATCTTTTCGTGATGCTCCAGCCTATCCCAGTCATCACCTTCCTTCCATTCGCGATCGTCCTTTTCTTCAGTGCGAGATTTAATTCTTGATCCCTGAGACAGATGTAGTTCGTTGAACGCGACACACGACAGCAACTGCGACGGGCGTGTGCGTACTGTCATTGAGTTCGATGTACGGTACGGGTATGGTACGCCCCCTTCTCTCTATTCGTTCCATTCACATTTCTCGGGTGCTACAGTCCTCGTCCACACATGCGGCTGGTTTGACGCATCGGCGTCGCGTCATATCGATCTTTCAATTTCGATTTCCCTTCGCAGTCCGTGCTGGACCCGCGGGCCGTGCCCTAGCGCTCGTGAGTCGTCGTTGGTCCTTCCTCCCTTTTTGCTTTGCTTGCTTTCCTTCTTCCCTCCTGCGGCTTGAAAATTAAAGTTCTTTTGTTCGTTCCTTTCTCGTCGACGCGCATCGCATAGCGATCAGGACACAGGTGCTCCGTCTTTGCCGGCTCCCTTGTCGGCTCTTCCGCGGTAAGTATCATGAAGTGTACTCTATGTACAGGTCTTGCTTGGTCTTACGCAGTGGGGTGGGGTGGGGTAGACACCGCCCTTTCTTGGATGTGCATGCTTCATCTTTACGGGGTTCCTCTGCGCGGACTGTGCACATTCCTGCCGCCCCCGCCCTGTTCAATTCCTACCGGGTTCTGAACTGGGCCCCCTGGACCACCCTGCGGATCTGCTTACCTCCACTGGCTATCGGCGCTCTCATTTTCGTGCCTTCGGGGTTGGGCAGTCTTCCGAGCTGTGTGCTTCGTATTCCTATCGTTGGAGCGGACGCTACTGAATGTTGGCCTGGCCTATAGGTGTTCGCAATCCATCTGGCGACTGGACCTTCCTCCCCTGCCTCTGTCCGTCTGTGGGCTCTCGTGGTTTGCTTTCTGTCCGTTCTAGCAGGTACAGGTTGGGTTGTCGAAGCTGGGAGTGCTAGTCGAAGAGATGTGGTACTGCATAGGTGAGGGAGCCTGGAGGCGGTGGGTGGGTGGGGGTTTTGAACAGGCGACGCGAGAGATGATATGCGCGATTTTTCCTTCTTCACCGCGCAGCGTCCACCTGTTGAGCCTCTCGTGACGCCTCGTGCTGTTGCATACTTCCGACGTCGGACCCACCTACGACGATCAAGGTGGTCATGGTACCCACTCGTACGAACATGAACCGTTTCGCACCATCCATGCGGCTCCAACGTCTCCTCCGTGCCGTGCATGACGTTCAACTGCATCCCTTTCTTCTCTTTTCATTGATATTGGTGATTACGGTCCGTATGTGCTGCAGTCTCTGGCTTCAACTTCCTCTCATTTTTATCACGAAATTCCCCTTTCCTTCCTCCTTCTTTCACTCCGCGAAGGCAAAGGTGCGCTTGGACCCGGATCGGGCAGGCCAGCTGTGGATTTCTACCTCCCTTCGAGGCTACCCTGCGCACTACACTTCATCATGAGTGCTTGTGCGGGTTTCCTCGATGTCCCCAAGATCCACTGTAGCTTGCCAGATCCTGTCAGGCGTACACATTAACGCGCATGCCGAAGCGAGGTCTGGAGACTGGTACCCCTTCTTGAGTTTGCTTTTGCGAATGGAGGTTCGTGGTGAACGGGGTGCTACTTCTTCTCTAGAGCATTCTTGGGCATGGACATCTTTCACCTCAAAACACTGCCGATTGGGGTTCAACGCCATCTCTGCCCTGTTATCGCACTACGGTATTGTCACGTTCGTTTTCGTTTTTCGCTTGTTCTGATCTCGTACGCGCGGGCGTTTTCACGAGTCCCGAATTCCATGTGGTGTGGAGGGTTGGCTGAAAGTGAAAATCGACGTGAGGGGTTCGGGTCGTCTCATGCGCGCATGGCTTTATTTAAGTGACCTCGCCATCATCTTTTACGAATCAGTTACAGTATTTTTGGTCTAAATGGCGAGGGTGTGCTCCGTGATCTAGAGTATCTCTATGCCTGGGGCGTTTGTATTTGTATTCCGGTAGGCGGTAGGGAGGACTGGACTTGCTCGATGTCCTAGTATTATTAAATGCCAATACATACCCGGCCCCGTCCTTCAACTACGGAGCCTGAATATTTTGAATAAGGAGAGTGTTTCTTTTTGTGTGCGCATCGTTTCACCGTGAGTCTGAACGGAGGAAAGGACAGCGTGATGATTTAGGATTCGGAAGTACATAGAAGATTAGTACATGTGTGTCCAAAGTCCCTTTCTAATACTACTCTATGTATATGAATAAACGAGACGCAGCGTCGGTAATTCTACTACCTCCCTCGAATGGCTCGACAGGAAGGAGGACACAACGAAAAGCCCAGGCCCCGGGTATGCGCAAACTCGGTGCTGATGCGCCGGTGCGCTTCCTCGTTCTTCACCCACCGGGCTCTCGTTCTGCGGAAAATCTTTGATTGGTCTGGGTGGACGCGCGTGCGGACGTGGTGGAGCTCGTGGCGAGACTCATCGGATTCAGAGGCAAAGGTCGCCTAGGATCTTGGATGTCGACGGAGTGTCAGAGTCGGTCGGATGAGGCGTGGAGGCATAGAGTAGAGTAAAGGACGAGCCTGAGCTTTCGCGGGAGGAAGGCGAGTCCGGCAAGGCAGAAGGAATGAAGAGTGCGGATATTTATCATGATGAACAGTGTATGTGGGGATGCGAGACGGATCATAAACGAACCGTTAGAGTCCAACACGAGAGTCATGCAGTCCTTCCGGGAGTGATGGGCCTAAATGGAACAACGAGAGCACGAGGACGACCACACGGTCGACACGGGGTGTAGAAGAAGCGAACTAGCGGAACGGACATCGACAAATTGCTGTCATACAGCGTGCCAGAACGGCGTGAAGTTAACAATAACTATCGAACAGGGAGTGAGCGACGCGCATGGCTGCGAGAAGAAGGTCCCAGCGGTCCCTCCAGCTTGTGTCCACTGGACCCAACGAGAGGCCGTGGAGTAGCAGGTAGACAGGAGGAGGAGGCTGGCGAGAAGGTCGTTCGGGAGCGTGTGGAGTGAGTGAGAGTGACAGCGAGAGGGGAATAGGCAGGCCGATCAAGTGGCGGATGGAGCTTGCGCCCAGAGGACACTCAAAGAGCACGAGCGGAGGAGTCGTGAAGGGAATGGAGCGGTGCCTCCTGCAGCTGGTGAACAGTGTAGTGTACTGACAAGGCACGAGAGCTCGAGAATGTCGAGGTCAGAGGAGGACGAGCACGAGGAGTAGTTGTGGGATATGTTCGATGAGTAGATCAGGAAGGCGAGGCGAGGAACTTGTGCTTATGCAGGGAGCGAGCAGTTGAAAACCCGGGTACGGGTCTAGACCACCGGTCCGGCAAATCTGAAGGCCTTCAGTGAAGTCGAACAACCACGAGTGCTTGGCTTTCGACCCGTCCACCACCTTGCCAGGATGCCCTTTCTCGTTTTTCTCACTTGGTATCGTGAAATCTCGAAAGCGGTGTCTCTGGACTCACGCACCTCGAGCTCATCGTGACATTCTAGCACCACAACGACTACAGGACGGAAGGTACGTAATCTCTTCCCTCTGCTCTGTATTCCCTCTCGTTGTGCCCTCTCCAAATTCTAGATGCTGTGACTAGGTACGATCCTCCTGCCTGTCTGCGGTCCCCAATAGACCATGCATCGCCGACGACCTCTTCATCTCCAGACAACGAACGCTTGTCTCTGTCCGCCGACGCTTCCCTCCTCGGACTCCCCGCTCGCTCCCCCACGTGCCATGCCATCTCTATCTCGAAGTCTAACGCGGTACGTTGTGTCAGCGCTTCAGCACCGAACCCCTTCTTTTGCCCGCCCCGCCAATCTTCTTCTACCCGCGATCTCATGCAGATCCACAGGGCTGTATTCCGTGCCATGCTCGCACAGAACGTCCGTCCGTGCGTCCGTCCGCCGTTCATTACGTGGCGCATACCCATCCTTTCGCATCAAGTTCAACACGGCATCTCTCTCTCTCGCGACCTTCCATCGATCCATCTCTCGAACTTCTTTCACGGTGTGTGTGTGTTTAACGTCCGGTCTTTATTCCTCTTTCCTTCCGCCAAGGCTTTCAGTCCGATGTGGGTGGATTGACGTCCTCCCATGTGAGTTGGACGGACCTTGCCATGTTCACTTCGAGCTATTTCGTTTCGATCTTCCGTGGACCTTCATCGTCATCGCCAACAATGATATCGATGCCGTCAGCTCTCGTTGGCCATGGCCAGCTAGCTCTTGCATTCTTTCTATTTCTTTTATTTGTGTCGTGCCGCATGTTCCCTGTCGTGCCGCATGTTTCCCCCGTCGTGCCTTTCCTGAATCTCTTTTACGCCTGCGTTCAACCTGGCCTTTCCCCTCGCTCCCGTCCGTTTTCCCCTACCGACCCGCTGACGACTCAGCGACCACATACTTACCACGAAGGTCCGGATCGGACAGGTCAGCGTGAAGTCTCTTCGAGATGACCACCGCGCACTGCACTTGAGCAGCGTATGGGATATCGACACGCGCGGGGTTTCCTCGATTATGTTTAGCGCATTGATCTGCCCGATCTTGTCTTTTCGTACACGCAGTCTGCCAGGCCTGATGATGAATTATAGGAACGAAAGGTCTTTCTAATACTCGTATTTGTGTCTTGGGGCCTGGCGTGGTGCGGTGCGGTGCGTTTCGTGTCCCAGGGACTGCTTGAACGCTGAGAGCTCAGAGTCTAGAGATGAATTTTCCTCAGCCTGTTTGGTTCTGCTTCCTCTCATTTTTATCACGATCTCCCTCCTTTCCTCCCTTCCACTTTCCTTCACTAGGCGAAAATATTGTGCTTGGCCTGGGTCGAGGATCGGACAGGCTGCCAGTGGATTACTTACCTCCCTTCGAGGCTGCCATGCGCACTGTACTTCATTGCATGTGTATGTGCGGGTTTCCTCGATTCGGTATTTTTGGGGCATTGTCCGATCCTCTCAGCTGTACACAGTAATGTGCTTGCCAAAGTGGGTCTGGTACCCTTTACTTCTTGAGTTTGCTTTCATCATTGGGGATTGCGCCACGTACGTAAGGCGGGCGCTTATTGATGGCTCGGGTAGCGACTCCTGAGTATCTGCCTGCTATCCATCTGCCCCTTTTTCTTTAAATTTACTCAAGGTAGATGTGGAGATCCGGCGCTTCACTGCTGGTTTGGTTTCGTATACTCTATCTATCTAAACTATCAGAATGACGAGGAAACCCTCGACAGCTCAATACCCGTCCATCTCATATTCGTCCATTGCCACCCTTTCTTCGATGCTCGTTCAGCCGCCCTAGCCGTCCTTATTCTTTCCTACATATTTCTGCCATTGCCATCCATCAGTTTTCCGACGTGCTCCTCTCCCCTTCAATTATAGTCTGCTTGCTGACCCCCTCCGCCAGATCCTTCCGCTCAATCTCGCTCGACAAACATACGAAGCCTAACGAACACATCTCCAGAGCGTGAGAGCAGAGAGTCGAGTGAGTTTTCGTCCATGAATCATAGTGTGTATCACTCTGTCGATCGCGAGTCCAGGGCTCTGGAGTACGTATGCGTGGCCGTGGACGTTCTACGACCAAGGATATCCTCGAAGTGGTGGCTTGGGTTGGTTTTTCGGCTATACCTGCCATATGATAACCAGTGCGATGTGGGACATTGCAGGAAGATGGACGCGGACATGGGAAGAACTGGAGGGAAGATGGCCGGCCGCTCGTCCACCGTGCGTTTCCCTTCCTTCCCTCTTCCTTTCTTTCATCCTTCGCCCTCGGCATTCTGCTGAAGTTCCCGTTTCTCGAATCCACATCCTCATGTCACGTTCCGTGTTTGGATTCGAAATCTGCATTGCTGTTTGAGCGGTGGAGTCTTATGTGTTGCATTTCGTCTAGGCAGACCATCGTTCCCCCTTTTGCCTGGTGTTGGCAGTGCACTCCCCTTCATCTTGACTTTGACTGGACGCGCCTCCGGCCTCTGCCTACCTTTTCGTTGTTCTTCCCGGACATGCCGATCGAAGTCATTGTCCTCGTTGGGTCCTTGTCATGCTTCACCATGTTTTTTCTTTTATCTTACCGACATTCTGGAGGCGAGGGCGGTGAACTCTCATTGATGATTCCATCATCATTTTCTGTTCTTATTTTTCATCCCATGCTGCGTGTTCCCTTCCGTGCACTCTCGAATCTCTTGACGAGCTGCGTTCAATTTCGTCTCCCATATACTCATCGCTCATTGTGCTTCGCACGTACCAAATACAAAGGTCAGGATCGGGCAGGGCAGTCGGGAGTCTCTTCGAGGATCATACCACACGCACTGCACTGCAATGCATTTGGACCGTGCGTGACCTTCAAGCGGGCACGGTTTCCTCGATGTAAATGCGTTCCAGGTCTTTGTCCTGCAAGATCCTGTCTTCTTCGTCTGACAGAGTCTGTTATGCGTGCGGGTGATTACGGAGGATGATATCTATATCTGCCTTTTTTCTCGAATCCAAGCTCTCGGCGTCGGTGTGCTCGACGCGAAGTGCCCCATACTACAACAATTTCCGAGAGATGTCGATGAATCTTTATCCTCCCCCTTCTGCGATCCGCTTTCTCTTATTCATTTTTTTGTATCACGATCTTCCCTCCTTTCCTCCCTCCCTCCACCTTCCAAAGGCAAACGCGTGCTTGGCGAGGATCGAGGATCGGGCAAGCCAGCTGTGGATTACCTCCCTTCGAGGCTACCATGCGCACTGTACTTTCTGAGCAGTTGTGCAGGTTTCCTGGATCTGCATGAATGGACATCCGGAGCTTGTCCGATTATATCCTCTCATCCGTACACGCTAACTGCCGACTTGGAAGCGAGGTCTGGAGACTGGTACCCCTTGCTGAGTTTGCTTTTACGAATTAAATTAGATTGTGTAGATCGTGCATTTTCATGCCGTTTACCCTCCCGGCGTCCGTTCTTGGTCCCCCATCGCTCCCACTGCGTCCTTGATTTCTGTTCGATTTTATCTGGATCTCATTTTCCTTGGGGAGGCGGGGTGGGCAGAGCATTCGCCCGGCTTTCGCTTCGGTCCTTGAGCGCTTTGGCATGGATGTGATGCCGATTCACGACGTTGAGTGAGTGGGTGTTCTACCATTGGATTCTGGGAATGATGCAGCTGCAGGGACTCCAGAGTGGAGCGGCAACTGTGTGTGGCGAGCCTTCTATACTGCTGCTGTTCGTAGTCGTTCGTAATCCCCATTCAATCCCCATAATATGTCAAAGACGAGCCCCGTGTCTCCTTTCTGCCCCCGTTTTCGACTGCTATCTTGAACATCCCTGGTTTTCGTGCGTTGGGGCTGCTCCTGAACTTGATTGAATCTATGTGATTGCACTCGTCCGATCCTTTGCTTCTGCCATTTTGCACAGGCCGTC
Organism: Agrocybe chaxingu; assembly: GCA_027627235.1. Taxonomy (NCBI): domain Eukaryota; kingdom Fungi; phylum Basidiomycota; class Agaricomycetes; order Agaricales; family Agrocybaceae; genus Agrocybe; species Agrocybe chaxingu. The sequence continues at coordinate 4,354 of JANKHO010000369.1, read as the reverse complement.
AATGCCAGGGAGCCGATCATGTGTGTGGATGACGATAAAGGGGAGGACGTCGGCTGGATTCTGAGTAGGCAGAGGAGACGCGATGCTGAAAATTCCCCTCTTCGTCTTTGTCATTTCCTCGTATTGTGATCATCGTCCAGGCATTTGCACCGTGCCCACTGCCTAAGTGTAACCACTGTGAGAGCGTCTGACTCGCCCGTGTCACGTAGAGGATGTGATACGCCTTCGTTCCATATTTGGCCTGCAATGAACTAAAGGGTGGCCCCGGTGGCGCCAATGTGGCTCGACCAGCTCTATAAAGCCGAAGCGTCGGTGAAAATCTATCACAGTACTACAACCCGTCCTACCACTAACGACATCGAAAACTAGGAGCAGGACCATTCCCTCCCGCTGCCCAGAATGGCTGTACTGAGCACGTCGCTGCCCCTGGAGATTTGGATGGTAATCGTCGAGTTGCACGAACCCAAGGCGAATGCGACTACCTTGCGTGCTCTTTCTCGCTGTTGCCGCGCCCTCGTTTGCTTGTGCCAGGGGATCCTCTTCAGGAATCTCTATATTCCCCGAATATTTCATGGATGGCCGTCACGTCGAGACGGCGCACTTGCGCGCCTAGAAGACGCCTTCACTCAATCCCCTCATCTCGCCACATATGTGCAGAATATGCGCTATAGGATCGAGGAGGAGGATTCGGAGAACACGACTGTTCACTGGATCCTTAACCAGCTCACTGACAACCTCGCAGACGTCCACATGGAATATGTTTCCGAGACATCGAGCACGCCATACCTCGATTGGGACACGCTCGACGCGCGACTGCGCTCGTCCATCATCCGTGTCGTCCAGTCTCCTCGTCTCAGATCCCTGTCTCTCTCGTCGATAAAGAACATGCCCTTTTCGGTTTTCGTGTCCCTGTCATCGGATCTCACCACGGTGAAGCTCGAGGGTGTCGAGGTGAAAATACAACCGGATTCCGAAGGGCTTGAAAGCACAAATTCTGACGGTACTCCGCGACGAGTAGACCTTGTCACGTCGCGGACAAAGAGGCGACTCCCGCGAATCAACAACTTACACTACTACTGTCACGACACGGGTGGCGTGTTAGCTTCCCGCCCGTTCGTGTTTGACTTGGAGCACCTTCAGTTCCTCCATGTCAGCTGGGGAAACGAGCCCGAATGTGCGCAGGGCAAGGAACTTATGAAGGCGGCGAGCAAACTCGAAGGTCTAGCGTGTTTAGGTGAGTGCTCTTCGGAATCATCGTGGCTCTGCAAAGAAATATGAATGACTGACGTGTCGTCTTTCTATATGCAGTCGACTCACCGCATAAGTTGATAGCAGGACTGGCGAATGCGATGCTGGACTATGGCTTAGATGTCAGCCTGACAGCACTGACCATCGCCCTCGCGCACCCAACCGCCATGCCGCCAACTCCAAACCCCGACGAGTACGACTTGTTCTTAGGGCTCATCAAAGAACTCGAGCTCCTCGCAGGCAGGAACACCGTGAAAAAACTCCTAATTCACTTCGACACGACAAAGGACACTCACGACAGGCTCATGGACAGTCTGGGGCGGTTCGACGATGTCATCACCCGCGAGGCCTTCCCGCACCTCGAGCGCTTTGATTTGGACATCTGGGTCCATTGCTCGGAGCCGTATGGATCCAGGGACTACTGGGCGGAGTGCCGTGGAGTGTCTGTGATACCGGGGCTCAGATTTGGCTGTCAAGTCATGATAATAGATGATTAGGAACTTCTTGTCGAATTCAGTTCATTATTTGATACATGAAGATGGTAATTAATTTTGCTTTATCGAACAAGTTTCGCTAGCGTGATGTGTTCCCTCTCGATGTATCCAAGCCTTCATTCTTGGACTCATTAGACCATGGTTGCACTTCTTTTGTTGGTCAAGTTAGACTGTAAAATAATAACAAAAACTACGTGGCGAGGCACCTTGTACCGAATAAAAGAGAAGACACTCATGAGGTTCAAAGAGAGATGCGATTGGGTCAGACATGAGGAATGCGTGGGGGAGTGCGTTGGTAATCGAAGGACGCTCGATCGAATTCGAACGTGGGGTGTTCCTAGGTGCGCACGTGGCGTAAGCACCTGAGAGCGATCGAGTTGAACGAAGGGAAGGAAGAACGATCTTGCAATGGGATTCCTATGGATTGGAATTGGAACCTCCCAACGAAAGTATACCCGGGCGCCGAGCTTCGTAGACATGAAAGAGGGCAGGCCGATTTTTGGTCAACTCAGGCGGTGGCGTACAGGGTATCCTTTCGATTCGATCGGATGGGTTTGGATTTCGATGAGGTTTAGAGCTAGGATCGGGATTTCGACCTTCAGCCTCCTTTGAACGTAGAATTGGTAATTCCGGAGAGGACAGCCAACTTGGAATTGGAAGTCTCGCCGCATCGCCTTCCATCAGATGGGCGAAACAATTTTTGTTGCGACGAAGTGGAGCTCGCACTCGTTTCGGAGAACGGTGTAAAAAGTGCTTACAGAGTAGATAGGGCTTCAGGACGCCGAAACACATCGTAGGCTATCGTAGGCCGTATCCAGTGGACTTGGATTAGTTAGAAGGCCAAGCAGGTTAGCGCAGGTCACCATAACGGACGAGAGAGGAGTGCTCACGGGTGCGCTTCTCGAGGATAGGAGTAGTAAGCCCGGGAGAAGTACAGTGCTGCGCGCCAGAGTCGCGTGAGCATGATCGATCAGCGGACGATGAACAACGAAGGGGCTGACAAAATCGCATACCCGGTTTATCCAGGACGCCGCGCAGCGCCTACACCTCGGGAGGGCGTTGGCGGGCGTGGATGGGCCGATGGCCCGCGCCTGAGGAGAGGCTGCGTCTGCCAAAGCTTTTTCCTTGATCTGACGCTGCTTATCCTCATCCTTTGCAAGGATTGGCACGAGATCCTCAGGTATGGGCTTCTTGAGCTAGTTGCGAGAAGCTCGGTGAGTTCATGACTCGAGGACTAAGTTACACTGACACACCTTGAAGCTTTGACTGAACTTGACGAGATCTGCCATACGCTTGTCCATGTCGTTCTTCACCATAGCTTGTCGTTTCTGCGTCAGCCGCTGCTTCTCGTTTGTGACGAAGTCGCGGAATGCAGGAAGCGGATCTGCGGGCGGCTATAAGGGGTTCGGATGAGCGTCTATTCTTTATTTCAAACCCGGAATGGAGGAGGAAACTACTGACTTTGGGCGCCGCACCTGCCGGGGCAGGCGATGGGGCCTTTGAAGAAGAATTGGATGCTCCTTGGGCTGCAACAGCAGCGCCGTCTGGTCCGTTGACAGAGACTTTAGGAATATCTGCCTTAGGCCCTGTACTTGAAGCAGTCTCGGCAGCTGCTGCCAGTACCGAAGCTGGACCCTGTTTGCGTGCACCAGGAGGGACATAGGCGCCCTGTTTACGAACGACGGCACCGTATCTATCATAACGTAAGGTTTGGAATTCTGAGAAATAATTTGAGGAGCCATAGATACACACTTGTCCTCCTCGTTGACGCCATTGTCATCGACAGAAATCCCACGCTCCTCAGCAATATGCGGGTTGTTGGTAGTGGTCTGGGAGGAAATGAATAAGTTCGAGCACCAGGATAGGCGGCGAAACAGAATTTACCCCAAGAATTTCATTGGCAAGCTTCTGTGCTTTGCGCTCACGCTCCTTGAAGTCCGGTGCACTACGGTCAAGCTTAGTCGTGTAGACGTCTTCGTCATAAGTAGCTTTGACACCAAAGAGGGCTTCGTTAGCTACAAACTGGTCCCATGAAGTGCCATTCGAGCCAGGTCCGAAAGTGTCGTCATCGCCGACGAGGCCAGTGAGAGAGGGATGTGCGTCTGAGATTGGTACCCAAGCCTGGAGTTCGCGTTCGCGAGCTGGGCCCTTCTTCTGGCTGATGTCGGTGTCGGTTCTGAAAGCTTGATTAGAAAAGAATGCCGTTAGGTGTTATCGGCGCAAAATAACGAGTGCGAGACTCACTATCGCCGTTAGTAGGTTTGGCATCAGCAGGACCAGAAGACCAAGTGTCGATTTCGGTAGATGCGATAAACACGCTGTCCTTAAGAGGCGCGCCAGGGGTCGAAATTTCCTTGACGTCCTTGAGGGTGACACCGGCGGCAGCACCTTCGGCCGTGGTGGAACCGATGACACCTTCATATCGTTGACCAGCCTTGGTAGCGAGAGTAATGGTGGTGCCCTGTTCAGGCGGTATAATGAGGAGGTGGGAGGTTAGCAGACAAGGTGTGGCGACGCACAGTCAAGCCAGACAGAGATTGGAGGACGCGGTCGCGAGGAGTGTCCGTGCGAGCACCGTTGGTCTGTGCGGGTGGTGTAATGTGCCTGGGTCG
>JANKHO010000368.1:0-25618 GCA_027627235.1 Agrocybe chaxingu | reverse complement strand
CTCACGATTGCTCCTTCGTGGGTGTGACAAGACCCCTTTGGATACCCCCTTGTCCACCGGATTCCCAACCTCCTCCCTTATCCGAATCCTGCTCATTGTCTTATTATTGCTCCTACTCTATATCCGACCTCGTGTTCCTATGCTGCCCATCATCCTCTCTGTCTTGCCTAGTATTTCCTGCCTGCCGTCTGCTCCCATGTCGCTCGTTGCTTCGTCTCGGACTCGGACTTGTCTCTCGCCTCCCCTACCCTCTCCGCGATATATCGAACCACCTCAAAACGCCGCCCTCCTCCTCTGCCACAAGTGGACGGGAGATACGTATGGCACCGGGATCCCAACGCAATCACTTCGCCGATCGATGTTCAGGTCATTTGGTATGGTGTTTTGTTGTTCTGTCTTTCAAGGTTGGGTCTTTGGGCTATTGGTTGTGGCATCTTTATTATCTCCTCCGTTCTCGCTCGATTCTCGTTTGCTTTTTTCGAGGTACTATATATATGCTTGCCCTTTCATCCTCTCTTTATTGCCCTCTAGTCTTCCCGTTTCGTAACGAATTTTATACTCGAGAGTTGTTTTTTCTTAAACTAGTTTGCTTTCTCTCTTCGAATTCGTTATGAAAAGTGATCCTCCTCGTCTGCTCTCTTTTTTGGTGGACATTTCATCGCTTGACCGCCGTCCGCTCTCTTCGCCTTGCATGTTCATGTTTATTTCGTTCCTTACGTCCCTCTCTCCCTCTCTGCCTCTCGACATTCTCACTTACTCGCCCTCACCCGAAAGGCGGATAATCCGTGCCTCCATCCACCGTACTGGACTGCATCTGCAAAATCTCTCTCACATACCATATGTACTCTAACGCACCGCCGCAATACTCAATACTCAGTACTCATCAATCCATTCCGTCAGTCTCCGCATCTGCAATCCTCAGACTCTGCTACCGCCTGGACATTTCTTGCGAAACCGCGACACCTCCCGTTCGCCTGCGTCCTCGACCCCTATATCCGCAAGGATGTCGATATGGATACCCACCGCTCGCTTGCATAGTATACCCCACTACTGTCCGTATACTCGCGGGATAAAAATACCCTCTTACTCCGTACTTAGTCGTAGTCGTAGTAGTAGTCCTAGTCTCATTTGATCTCGTCCCACTTGGACCATAGTCAGCTTGATAGTATAGTCGTAGTTTGTGCTTTTGTGTTGCGCATATTGTATATTGTTGGATAGCAATATTTCAAGACAAATTTCCCGAGTTTGGTTTTGGTGGTTGGTTTTGGTGGTTGGTTCTTAGCCCCGTCGCTTGCAGTAAGATCGCTGTTTCTTGCTTCCGTGGCGAAACACAAGCTAAACCAGGCTGCATACTCAAGTCCGGTGGAGTATCTCAATGATTGGCATAGAACCGACGATGCTGGAACACCGAACGGGGCGACTCCATCGCTTTTCTGTTTTTGCCGTTTTGGCGCTCGTGCTCGGGGCCTTTACTGAGACCATCAGATTGGCGGCCTGCACCAAGAAAATCGGACAAGGCCCAATCCTTGGCCCTCTGAATCGATTGAATATCGCCCGTTACTTCAAGAGGTCCTTCATGAATTTTGTCTGACTGGAATCAACGGCTGTATTTATTCTAAATCGTTATGGACCACGTAGTTGCCTTTGCTTATGTATGTTCTCTCTTCGAGCACCCGGGGCTCACGGACACAGCTCCTCTTGGATCAACTCTAGAATGCTTCATGTTGACGGATGCCATAGATGATAGGGGCCACTCCTCGATCGTCAATCCACCAATTTATTTCTTGAGTCCAGACTCTTTATCTTCCGTCAGGGCCGCCAATCCCTGGAGAGAGCATATGACAGTCCACTAATTCTCGTCATCACACTGCTCTTTTTTGCCCAACTTTCCTCGCGATGTTCCCTAAAGTCGCAGACAAAAAGTAACTCTGGGAATATCTGCGCTTTATTTTTGCCAGCAGATGCAAATCATGGGATTCATTGAAGTTTTATCGGCTTGGTTGAAAAGATTGGCAAAGCCAACTGAAGAAAGATGTGGACATTGAGCTTACACTTCGTCTATTCCTTAGAAACTTTGAGATACCGGAGAGTATACACTTGCAGAGGTATCTTGCCTTAGATCTCAAGGCTCGGAACCGCGGAACCGACTGTGGCGTCCCTGAAATCGGGGTAACTTGCAAGTCACGCCTGGTTGTTTCTTACCACTATAAGCAAGGCTACATGTCTTCTACCTTTTTCCCCTGCCTATATCCCTCCCCATCAGGACAACGTCAAACGACGCGTCGAAGCGCTCGAGTATGGGCGCGAATTTTGCACCTCAGAACCACCTAGTCTGGAAAAGTCGGTATTCCAGCCGTCTACTCCGTTGGCCTGCACTGAATCTAGCTATCCCAGTCTGCATAACGCTGCTTCACCTGCTGGCCATAAGCTCGACGGCAGTCCGCCTGTGGGACCGCTGGCGGAAAGCGAGACTCTGGTGGGACGACCGCATGGTCGCCCTTGCACTCACCGTCGACCTCGCATACTTCATATTGCTCTGGGTGAAATACAGAAACGAGAGTGCGTGATTCAGAGCCAAATTATGCTCCCTTCTGTTCACGCCCTGGTTTTGCGCCTAGAAATTACATGGTTTATGCCTCAAGACCAGGTGTTTATTCTTTCAACCTGGTTTATCTCATTCCTGTATTTCACCGTCGTCTGGTGCGTCCATAAATCGCTACCTTCTGGGTATTCCACTAATTGTTCATTTCCAGGATATCCCGCATCAGCCTTGCGCTATCCCTTGCACGAATTTTCTTACCGGGTGAACGATACCGGGCGTGGACCATCCGATTCGCTATTTTGCTCGTCTTCGTCTACACGGGCATCGTCCTTGTCACGACGTTCACTTGTCCGGGATCCCCATGGTGGCAGCTTGATTACTCGAAATGCATCACAACCTCGCTCGGGACTCGTGACTTAGGGACCATTATCAGTGTCGTTTGTACGTGTCTCGTTGCTTCATTTCTCCAATGGACCCATTGATCGCCGGTACGTCTATCTTTTGCCCCCTTCTAGGCGACGTCGTAGTCGATGTGGCGCTGGTTGCTGCGCCTCTGCTCATGCTTTGGCGTATTGATTTGCCGAGGAGAGAGCGCACTTTGATTCTGATCCTGTTCTCCGCGGGCATCCTGACGCTTCTCGTCACGATACTTTACTGCACTCTGTGGTATCTTGGATTCAGGTTTGGGGAGGACTCCAAGTTAGTCTTCGCCATGTTAGGACATATGCAGGTAATTATTATTCTTTCTCGAATTTATTGTGGTTATTATGGCTTATATCGCACCAGGCGGCCCTCTCGCTCCTCGCCTGCAATTTACTTGTAGTTATCATGCTGATTTACAAGAGGTTCAGTCCGAGTATGGATGAAGACTCCTCCGACGAGACTAATGACACGCCTGCGAATCCGAGGAAGGTCACAACGAGAACCCATTTTACGACTACTGAAGCGCCGTCATACACCGTCATCACAGCACCATCTGCAGTCAACTCATCTGTTCTCGGTTCAAATCCTCCACTGACATCCGACAATTCCAACCCCTCTATGGACCAGCCACCACCATCATTTCTAACACCCGCTCTATTGAATTATACCGTCTCGGACTCTAGGGTGTCCAGTCCTTCTCATTCTGACCCCTCATAGCCTACTGGGGTCGCTCGCTATCGTTTTCCGCTAGCAAAATGAAGTGTTTTCCTGCTGTCGTGCAACAGATTCATTTGTAGTATAAAGTGAACCCTGGACATACAACCGTATTTATTAATTAAAGCATCGTCGACATTTGCATCCCCTCCTCGTTCTCGATTTCTGGAACGCCCGGTCAAGATTCACTTTATGTACCGTTAACTTATGAGATGGTCCGTGATAAGTGAGAATAGCGTGAGTCCGTATACAAAAGGTCCGTAGTCCATGAGATGATGGTGGTACAAGATTGGATGAAACCTTTAGATGGGAACGAAGTAGGCGAGCTGAGGCAGCGATGAGAAACGATCATATGACCTAGCCAGATAGGCTCACCAATTGGACGACCTTCTCTTTATATCCTTCGGCCTCGACGCCGGAGGTCAAATTGGCAGCAAACTTTTCAGGATCTCCACTGGCGTACAAAATATCATCTCGCGTGAACAAGTATGTCGTCGGTTGTGCTGGTAATATTTCGATCAGAAAGAAACAACAAACATCATGACAGAGCCAATAGCGACTTACATCCATTGGTATTGGTCCATTGTGGTGTCAACAGCCCCGTATTGAGGTCGACATTCCACTATGACGGATGGTCAACCGCGCGCCACTGAAGGGTTGCAATGATGATACGCACCACCGCAGACTCTGATGTCCGATTCTGCTCTGTGAAGAACGTGTACGAGTTATTCCCGTATACGGGTATGCTGTTCTTTGGCGCTGTGGATATCTCGTCAGCGAACGTCTGCTCTAAGTCAGCCGGGGTTTTGGGGGACCAACTTACTTCCCGGTAGGGCAATCCCTCCGAGCGCCAAGTACCTGAAAAGACGCCGGCTGTTAGACGTCTTCGATTGAGCTTCCGGACTGAGGATAGACATACTCAGGCGAGCCAGGTCCGATGTCGGAATCTGTATTATTTCCACCCTGGACGAGTCCGAGAAGTGGAAAGTCTCCCCCGTAACTCCAGTTCTGTGCAAGATGCGTGGTTAGAATCATTGCCTTCAAGTTTGGGCATTAACATACCTCCATCAGAATTTGAGCACCCATTAAAAACGACCGTGAGGACCTCGCGTTGATTTCACTACTTGGAGACGTGAAAGAGACCACAAGGGCCTCGCTGACTGATGTGTTGACGAAAATATGGCCGGAATGGTACGACGTCTTGTCAATGTAGTAGGACGTGTCGCTGCCTTCACTGCGCAGAGAGATAATACCGCGGTAGGATGTGAAGGGAGTCGGAACTTGCGATGGCTGCTGGCGTTTGCGGATTGTGCCTTACATACGGGGTCAACCAGAGAACAGAACTGAAAGACAAAAAAAGAGCATACTAGTAGGCGACCGACGGATAGGCGGCTTGGGTGCAAGTCCACGCGCGAGCCTCTGCGCGTTCGTATTCAAGGGCCCGATCGGCGTAAACTCGGTCCGCGTTGTACGAGCCTTTCGCGGGAAGAAGGTCAGCGCAGAGCAGACACCCGTAGGGCATTGCTTAGCAGGCAGAGGGGTAGCAGTGATTCCAATAGCAGTGAGCGTAATGGCTGCCCAGAGGCAGAAGGAGCTTCGTCGCATCTTGGAAGGGTCTGCTCGCGGAAGAAAGATATCGGCAGAAACTAGAAGGTGAACCGTGAGCTGCCTTTTGTTATCGTCTATAAGACATGTACGAAGAGCTGCATTATCGATATTGAGTGCGGTCGCTGTTTGCGGAGAGGATAGGGTTGAGAGGAGACTTAACGCCTAAAAAAGACTCAGAACTCCACACAAAGGAAGGCGACCATCCCCAGAGTAGGCTTCCATGATTAAGAAGCCCACGGAAGGCACTTACTACCTCCGAAGAACAAGAGATGTCATGACGGAGTCGCCGCCTGTATGAGACCAGCAGGCGCTCTTCACAAAGCGCTTTGTGAGAAGTGGTATGCGGTGTCGCAAAGGCTAATTTTGCGATCGCGCACGGAGATATCGTGATGTCAGAGTCGTGGGCGGAAGCAAATCTGTGTTCCGTTTATGGAAATTGTCTCCATTTTTGGTCGTGTGCCATGTGGACGTCCGTAAAGGTAGCAGAATGAATGCGGCGCTTACTCGTCATCGACGGCGGTGTCTCAGCACCAGAGATAGAAAGGCGAAAGACATATCAGAGACGTGAGGGCATGAACTAGACTAGAGTGTACTTTGCCAAAAAAATATCTATGAAAGATGCAAGTGCGCTAAATGCTAAATGAAACGGCGTGGCGTCATAACTAGAAGCCGTGTAAATCAATTAAAATCCGACCTTTTCCATCCACCGACCTCCGAAAACCAATTTCCAAATCATTCAGATCATTATCATCATCCACTCCTCCACTTCCATAAAATCCAACTTCCAAAGAGATCACCACAATATCACTGCGACGCGTAGTACTCGCGCACTCGAGGCCCCTCGATAATCGACATAGCATCGGCCACGGTTTCCCGGAATGCATTTGTCCCAAGGAGGTCCACAATACCAGCCTTGTCGAAAGTCCGCTGCACGCGAGGCCGAATATGAGTGATGTACAAGCCTACTCCACGGCTCTAAAGGAACAACGCGATTGGTAATGAGCAATGATGGTTGGATGAAGGGAAGGCGACAGACCTTGTACTCCTCCAACAATTCATAGAAGATTTGCGCGGCACTGTATGAAACAATTTCAGGCTCCAGGCCGCTAGAGATGGAGCCGGAACTTACGAGGCATCACAAGAATCCACATCGGACAAATGGAAGACTAAGATTGACGCTTGCTGTCGTCTCGGCGCCTCAGAAGGATGAGTCTTGTGGGGCCCGTACAGTTCCAGCCTTCGTAGTCGTTCTGAGTTTAGTTATGGCTTAGCAAAGAGCAGAAGGAGGACACTGAAGGACAAGAACATACCCTTTAGCTGGGCAGTGTTGGCGAAGTCCAAGTTCTCTCGAATGCGGACGATCAAGGCGCCAGAAACGCTCTCCTCAGCCTCCGGGTTCTCCTTGAGAGGCTTCCATCTGTCCGTACCAGGAATGCGGCCCTAACAGATATCATGAGTGAGCCCATTGCCGAACTATAAACATGACCATACGAACCAGAATCGTCATCCTTGTCTTCGAAGAGCGATGAACGACCAAGAGAAGCGACACGATCAAGCTGACAACCACGCCAACCTCGATGTTCCAGATGATCGAGAGGAAGAACGTGAGCGACATAATCGAGAGGTCGACCCATGCGCCCATCCTGTAGTTCAAGAAAAAAGGACATCATCATCTGTGCAGGTACGTCAAAGGAAAACAATGATTCAAACCTCCAGTAGTACAACACATCATGAGGCGTTTCGGCGATCAGAGAGAAAACGACAAGGCCAATACTAACGACCACGTCAATGTGGATATCAGCAAATGATGTTGTATGAGATGGTGTACGGCTTACATGGCCGCAAGGACGCATTTCGGCAGGTAATACATCCACGGAAGGAAGAAGAAAATCGAACCCAGCACGACACCCGAGCACACCAATGACGCCATTTGAGTGCGTCCGCCAACATCTCCGTTGATCCTCGATCTGTAAGGAACGATTGCATAAGCGATGCCGACTCAACCAATCCAAACCGTAAGCAGATCGGAAAGGAGGATAACCAACCTCGTAATGGAACCAAAAGCAGGAAGGGTCCCAGGGATCAAGGATGCAGCCATGTTCGCAGCTCCGAGGGCTACCAGCTCGCGGTTTGGACTGATAGAGTAGCCGAAACGTGCAGCGTTTTGCTTCGCCGCAACGATACTATCCAGGAAACCGACGACGGCGATGATTCTACGGGAGCAAATGATTGCATCAGAATGTGCAGGAATACGAGGAAGGATGGAATGCCCACATCGAGATAGAGGTCGTTCGGTGGACAAACTTCAGGTTGGAGCGCTTGAGAGGGAATTCGAACAGTGACTCGCCGGTGTGCGCGTCTACGGCGCCGAGGATATCAACGCCGGCTTCATCCCAGTCGAACTGAGCAGAGAGAACTGTTTCACGTGTTAGCTTAGAACAGGTGGCAGGATAGACGGGTGCAAAGACATACTCGTTGAGACCACAACCACGACGAGCACCTCAGGTATACGGTAAATGTACCATCTATTAGGGAACTTGTTCTTGAACCATCTAAGAGCCACCAGTGCAAAGAGGGCGGAAAAACTGATTATAGTTGTAGGCTGGGTGAATTGGACGGAGTATTTGATAAGGAACTGGAGTTTGTCGAGAGTAGTCTGTGGATCAACTAAATGTCGCAACTCGTTCAAACCAAGCATAGGGATAAACTGCTCTCTATGGCGGATGAATGAGGTATGGATGGGGAATGAGAGCACCAGAGGACTTACATCATGATTATCACGGCGACTGCAGTAACAAAACCACGTAGCAGTGCCCGACTCAAGACGACATCAATGAAGCCCAAGCGGAAGAACCCGAGCAAGAAAGAGATAAGGCCGACCTACAAGACGGGGGTGAGGTGCATATATTTATAGAGTTATCTTAAACTCACCTGGAGCGAGATAACAGTTGCAACACTAAGGCCTAAAACATCAGTCTTCTCTCCATGGTGGGGGTCCGGGTACTCGTGGCGGATCTCCGAAATGGTCTGCCCAAGCAAGAGGCTCAGAGCAGCCTCGGGTGCCACGTTAAGTTGTCTTGAGCTTCCAAGTAATGCATACACCATACCAGGAATCGAGGCCGAGAACTGTGGATATGAAATATTATAAGGATCACTTCCGAGCTCCACGAACTGTTCGACGCACCAAACCGGTCACAGGACTGAGCTTAGCTAGCGTCGACGCATAACTGATAGATTGTGGTATGAGCATGGAGGCGACGGTGATGCCAGCGAGGAAGTCTCCACCGAGTCTTGGGAAGAAAAACGTGTTAGTTCTACGATCCGAACTGAGAAACGCCCTTCGTTGTAGACGTACAGTGAGAACGAGTAGTTGGGAATCCATCCAGTCGATGGAATGTAGTACTTTATTCGCTTGGCCAACGTTGATTCAACATGCGAATCTTTTGGACCTGTGAAGCGAAAGTAAGTAGGTGGATCCGTGGTGCTCAGGAGGCTGTTCAGATCGGCGAGCAACCTGCTCGTCCGTCTGCCGACAACTTACCATGTATTGGAGGGGTCGCTGTACCATAGTTGTGTCCTCCTCTCTCCTCGTCTAGCAGCGCCGTTCTTTCCTCGATGTCCTCGAGAGCCTGCGCAGGGTGGGCGACGGTGTCGATGCCCATGATGGAGGTGGTGGATGCAGCTGAAGAGGCAACAGCTGACTGTGCCGAGCGACCTGGATCCGGGTTGCTGACTAGAGTGTGGCTCATGAGAACGCCGCGATGGTTATAGCGAGTCGTAAAAAAAGCTGGCGACCGTCCTGGTTCAGAAAGCGGCAGCCCCTCCCGGCAAATTCGGGCCCCAAACTACTCTGCACCCCATCACATGACCAGTGCTAAAAATATCTCCAAGCTCCGAGGTCACGCCTCGGAGTGGAGGAACAGGGAATAGGGAGGAGCGCGTTGGACCTTTTCTCTCATGCTGCTCTTCGTTTACTAAGATCTAATTTTAATCATTGATACCGCGATAGTATTCTGGCTGTGGGTTTGATTTTTTAATAGCAACAGCTGAGTCCTATGCTAAAAACCTGAGTCCTGCTGCCAGTCTCCAGGAGAAGTTGCTCGATCGACTGCGTGCTAGCTTTTATGCCAATTTTCCTGGGCTCCACAAGACCCCAAAAAATTGGATTCAAAAACCCAAAAATTAGAGCCGGCCGGCTGGATCTTTGAACGCATATTTCATAATCTCTCCGTAAATACATTGATGACTCCCAATTTCCGAACGGCCTAGGAGGCATTCAGTCTTCTATGAGTAATATTCCACACAATGAATAGGGAGAACAAAATGAAGACATGGAAGTGAATGAAAGTAGCAATGTATGAAATCACTACCGGAGGCGAGCTTCTCTATGACAGTTAAATAGGGTTCATAAAGCACGAGGCATTGGAGCGCACTACAAGTAGACGGAAGAAGGAAGAAGGAAGAAGATTATAAGGCCGAATAAAGGTTAAATTTCGATTGAAAGGAAGACAACCCGTCAAAATTTTTATCGACGGTCATTCAGCTTGTTTCCACCAACCGGGATATCATAGTTTTGCTCTACACATGAACAAGTTTTCAGTCGAAAGATGAATAAAAAATAATTGTGGGCGAATATCGATATCCTTCCTCGCCTTCCATTCAGTAAAAATCGTCTGCCAGTTTGTTTTGCACTTCTGGGTTGCTGAGAAGCAATAAAGTTTGAATAAAAAGGCCCCGTTCAGCTCGTTGGTTGGTGGTTTAGGAAGCGCACTAACATCATAGAGGTAGGAGCCGCAGCACGGTCTCATGGATATCAATCGCGACAGTTTTGTCTGTTTTTTTTAAAGGTAATAGAAGTGCTCTGTAATGCTTGATCCTTCTTTTTTTTTTAGAAAAGAAAACAGATGCACAGAATCGGCGTATCTGCCAGTGAGAGGGATTCACTGGCAGCTGGCTTACCCGAGGGATGAAACCGAGAGTTTCCTACAACCCACAACGGCATTCGAAAGGAATTATTTTCTCAGGTGGCGACGTCGTCAACTCGACGTGACTCGCGGCTTTCTGGCTCATGGTCACCGCCGGAAAATATAGCAACGCCGTCGTTGTTAGCTCAGGAAGAAAACACGTCAAATTGATCCTTCCTAAGCACCCCGTTGAGCGATGTCTCTAACGCAATCGGATTTCATTCGCCGATAATTACTTATCAACGAGAGCGGCGCTCATCCTGATATTTCTCACTCTGATCATGACCACCGATATGTATGTCAATGAGACATCTTCACGTCGGCCACATGAAAGGTCGCCGTTTATCTCGAAGGCATCTTCGCGAGGTTACGACTGCACCCATACTCGACAAACGTTGGGAAGTGAAAGACTGCAGGAAGCATGCAAGGATTGAACGAAGGGATCGGTCCGACCACACTTGACGACTCGACAGACGATCGCAACATCGGCAACAACCCGATTCTTGATAGCATCACCACCACACAACGGCTCATATTTGCTGCTGATAAACCCTTTTAACCCATCTCGACCACATCTAAAAGCTTACTGGTTACCTAAAATGAGAGATCGTCCTTAGAGGAGCAGCTTCGCCAAAGACTACACTCCGGAAAGCCATCGTCCGAGCCATGGAAAAGTGTCCCACTTGCCACTTGCGAGTCGCAAGCCGCCCGAGGAAACCGATAGTTGAGATGCCTTTCTGAATACTCGAAGGGGAAGGCCCTTCTGATCATGATTCATCTGGCGGGCTGCCCAGTGAAAATAGGCCCTAAATGAAAAGCAGGAAGGCAGTCAGCCTTCTACTTCCTCGACCACAGCCTCCGATGCGCATACAGTGCCACAAGATGGCAGAGATAAGAGAGCCTCGAGGACTAGAAACCCGAGGAAAGCTCGACAAACAGGCGACATGTAAGCAGGAGGGAATCGATTTCCAGTGAGGCGCAGCTGCAATGGAGGAAGACCAAGGCCTAGACCGAATGTGGCGTATCATAGATTGCCGATTTAAGTGTCCATTTGCGGCTGGATCCCGTGCTGTCTCCAGCAGTTCATTCTTGGAATGCATGGCGTCTGTGTTTGGCTTTTGGCCAATCGCAGGCCTGTCGCCAGTTGACATAACTCTATAGCAAAAAGGGTGCGGCCATTCATTAATGTTCATTCAGCACTTGCCGTAAGACAAAGGAAGACAGGACACCAGTCATCTTCGACGAAGGAGGCATGATATCCGCACACGGTGCCGTTTGAGTTCTGTCTGATGCTCCACAGTCTCGCGCGTGAGGAGGCGTGAGGTTGTCGCGGAAATCCCACAGCCCGAACAGCCAAGACCTCGGGGAAACGACGCAAGTCGGAACGACAAATCACAGAAGGATATCCGCCCGCTCGTCCACCACTCACGGGGGCGGGATTATCGACGAAAACTTGCTCGTTCTAGCCACGGATCGCCGTACGGAAGTTGGAGTGACGCCCAGTCGGAGGCCGGTCGTCTAGCTGTGGTCTGGTTGCAAGACAAGACTTGCTGAGTAACGAGGCCTGCATAGAATCCGCATGCTAGGCATCTCGAAAAGGACGCAGGATTGTCCTTCGAGAGAGGGAGGGTTATATGGCCGTTTCCATCGCGAGAAGCGTCTGCCTAGAACAATGGCCAGTTGCACATTTCTTTACGTGCGGCCCCAAAAAAAAACACGACGTGCAGGGTGCTCATATGTGACAAAGGAAAGGATGGTGCTCGATGTTCATGTCAGATCTCAGCAGCGCACCGCGTAAATATCCGTGTAGGCGCCGGAGATCCCGAAGTCTAGGCCTTGTATCATTATTGGAGCATAAAGGAAATTTTTCGTACGCTGGAGAACCAAGAAATCGTCAGGCGGTCTGAAAAATGGATAAAAGGAAGGGGTGAAAAAAGGATGGTGCAGCATCCCCATACGCAGGCTCACCTCCTTTTATTCGAGACTAGCTCCAGAGCTAGGAGCTCTTCTCCACAGCGCAAATGGCCGTCGCAGAACGAAGTCTTTCATGACCTCATCAACGAAGTATAACAGTCAGGGTGTGGGGGGAGGTTATGACGGCCGTCAATGCTGTGAGTATTTCGGCCGGTCTCCGTTTTGAAGGCAAATTTACCACAAACGTGGGGACACCTGCACAAAGTTTTGCTGACGCGGCCCCGAACTTTGGCGACAACAGGCCTCCTACATACCATTCACGATGGTGACTCGATCTTCCGCCATTCCTCTTCTTCGTCTAGGCCACTGCAGCTCGACCACATCTACCGCAAGACACGCAGCTGATAGGCGTCTGCGGACCTTCCGACGAGCCAGGCATGACGAACAATCACATCCACGTAAGACGGCCTTTTTTCCTGCTGAATCATGAGCAAGCTGACCTTTCGAAGGCTATGGAGCGACAAGAATACCTATAAGAGTCGATTTGGGGTCACCGGCTCCGCGCTCTAGACAACAGCTGATAGCGGGATCGACAGGGTGAGGTGTCCAACTTCTCTTTCAGCCTTCGCAATGGGGCAAGATGCTGACTGCGGGGTTCCAAGGAATTGAAGCAAGGACATCGAAGAGGACATCGCATGCGTAGATCAGAAGTGTAAGGGTCTCTACGTTGTAGGATCTGCGTCGACCCAGGGGGATGGACCAGAACGAGATTGGTTGGTCTGCAGTGAGTGACACCCTCGATCTGCATGCGATAGAAGCTAAGGCTGTGGTATAAGAGACACTGGAACCAGGACAACGAAAGACGAGGTGCGAAGGACGCAGATTCTGCACATCGTCCTTTATATTTGGGGACTCAGCACCATTGCCCGCGGACGACGACACTCGACCCCAGGCGCCTCCTCCACTCAGCCTGTGAAGCTTTAGGTACGCCGTTATCTGTCCATTATCTGTCCATCGCGCCGCCATAAGCACTCTACCGGCTTCCGGCCATGGGATGTCATGCTTCCCTTTCACCCCCCATCCCATGGTCAATGCTTATCCCAAGAGTCCAATCGTCGCTACGAATGGATCAAGGAAGCATTTTACCATGGGAATGGAGGGTGGTAGACTTGTATGGCGTATCCGATCTGGCCCCCTCAGCCTATGACGCGCTGCGTTTGAAAGCGCAGATCCTCGTGTATGGCAAGAAGGGCGGAGTATTTGGAGAGCAACGTCAATGGCTTCATCTTCTCGGTTCCGGAGTCCCAGATGCTGCTGTGCCACAGCGAAGTCGCTGGAGAAGAACGATGCTCAGAATGTGGTTGGATATCCTAGAGCTGGGCCACCGGTATACGTGTGCACGGATTGGGCCTCAGCTCGAACGCACTAAGGCCGTGTTTGCTGTTTGCCCTGTGGATGGTTACCTGAAGGTTGAAACCGTCCGAAAGCCATCGACGCCTGAGAGGAGGCGGAAAAATGGGGCCACAGTCCAGACGGACGGCCTTGGAACTCGTTAACGGTGCAGTACGGCAGGTGCTTGCGCTGACTGCGAGCACCCTTGCTCAGTCATAACGACGTGTAAACGGATCTTCTCCATCCTTTCCCAAGGCGACTGAAGTCAGTCATTGGTCCTGAAAATAAGTTATGCCTAGGCCTCGAATCATCCAAGACGACGCACGGACGTACTGAATCGTGCTCACTAGTGTTGTGTGCTGTGCCCTTCCCGCCCTGCAAAACCTTCCGTTCACAAATGTTGCTCAGCATGGTCCAGGTCCGCGTCGTCCACAATCATCGCCTACTATGTTGCTGGGCCTGAGGTACGACGGTCGGATAACGAGGAAACGGGGGCTCTACCCAATTCCCTGCCGCGGTCGATGCCACATTGTCCTCATATTTGGATTGTTCCATTCAGCCAAGGTGAGTCCAGGATTCGTTCAAATCAATGGAGCGATTGAGGAGAAGACAAGAGGGTAGAGGGCAGGGTCCATGCCTTGCCAACGCCGTGGGTGATGGCGAGAGGGTGTATTGACGGAAGCAAATGGGGGGTTTGCCAAAGTTCAAATTCTTTTCTGATGCCGAAGTCCCCTTCAGTCTCTCTTCGCTTCTCCCTCATAGCGGGCTTCTCCCTCGTCCTTCGTTTCTCCGCCGTTGTATCTGGCGATCCACTCTATACCTCGTATTGCAAGCGGTAGCCCGTCTCCTTCACCACGAGGCGACGCTACTTCTCCACTGACGAAATCAGATCCCTGGTAAATGGCGGCTTTCTTGACATTTTGTCCCCCTTCTTTCCGCTCAAGTTTTTATGGGAACGTAGGCACTTCATGCGCCTAAACCAGACATAACTTGCAAGTGGGGCTTCAAGTTTACCTTTCAAGGACAAAAGAGGATAGATTGCCGTTTACCTACCACGAAACCCGGTCCACGAGAACGTCCGGAACCCAAGGCCTAACATGTTGAATGAGGAGATGTCTGTCCCCTGGATTTACTTAAAAAGCCTTTCTTTCACTAAATTTAGACCAGTTACAACGAGAGCAGCCCCACTTCTCCAACGATAATCCTTCTCAAGTTCTCCTAACTCGAAATACTCCAGACGTGGCTTTGAGCTTGAGACAGAGAAGTCATCCCCAGATCGTGAGTCTCCAACATCTTCTGCTCGAAGGCTACCACGTTATGTTCACGCGAAGGCGACATACTTTGCTTCACCAACTAGGGCTCTTATTGACTTGACGGCTCCTCTCATCCAGGATCGGTGAGAAGCTAAACACTGGCATGTTTTTTCTCTATTTCCACGTCCATCTTGGGTCCATATATGCGTCTTACGAGGTCGTGTTCGTGCTTGTACAGGTGTGCTAAAATCACCGTAAGCTATCACATATCGCCCTCGTGTCCCATTAGCACCCCGAACGTGGATCCAAATCCTTTCCGACTTCCATCTCGTCTCGCTTTTCTGTTCTTCAAAGGTCCAATCGCCCGCTTCAGTTCCGGACCAATCAAATGAAATACTCTCTTCAACTACCCAACAACTACCTCTAGTACTCAAAAAGCAGCAGGTGGTCTTCTCGTCTCACAATCAACCTCGCTCATTCCTAAGCCTCGCTCCGTTGCCACCTTTGTCCAGATGTCGGAAAAATCAAATTTCACCTACATAACCATATATGGGCATATAAGGACCTGTTAGGGCGTCAGATAATCGGTGGTCATATGGATGGCGAAAAGTCACCCATCCAATTGTATAATATGTGCAAGGTTTATCGAACTTATGGCCCCAAAACACCATATTAGGCCTGATTCCGTGTCCACAGCTGTTCAGGCCTTCTCCGGGGTTATGAGGGTGAATAGGTGTCTTCAGAAAAACCTACGAATGCTGACCGAAAAAAATTATATTCGGGTGTACTGATGCTTGTCCTCATCCAAAAGGAGGGAATAAAAATTTCATTTTCTACTCTAGGAGAATTACATGCCCCCCCCCTCGGGATTTACATTTCCGTCGTCGTACAAACAAAAGAAACCGACATTTCGAGCTGCTCGAGGGAACAGCCAATCGAGTTGCAGCCTTGAATGAAATTAACTCAAATTCATTGTGGGACCAAATAAATCCTTACCGTTTGTGTACAGAAGTGAGCCAGCCGCCGTCCTATCCGCCAAAGTCAGCTGCAACTTTCTAACATATGAAGACGGACGCACGTTAACAGAGTCAGCGCCCCACCTGCTACCTGCTTCTCACAATCGATGCCTTAGAGAAAATAAGAAAGCCTATTTATGGTGAGTCAACGTTAAAATACGGAGACGTATGATCGTAGGCACGCACCGAGTATAAGATGCCCTGCTAAGTGAAGTCTAAGTTAGTAGGTGATACGTGAACAGAGTGAGGACACACCATCAGACAGAAGCCGGGTACCACCGACGTCCATCCAATCTCGAACTCAAAGTCAGCGGGAAGGAACTGCGCTGGAATAAGACGACGAAAGCCCATTTTTATAACCCTTTCCCGCCTGGACCTCGGCGCCTAGCTATCGCCCCGAGACTAATCTCCGACTCGGAATTCACAAGGCCTAACCAACTGCCAGAGGGATGTGGGTGCTTCGAGGCACTAATCTGGATCCTAATTCGACCCCACGATGTGTAAGTATGCTGACGAGACTTTTCCCTTCATCCTGGTCTATTGCCCGCGGCCCCGGAGGTACAGACTTTAGGACAGCTCCCGTGACCTAGGGTATGCTCAGAACTTCAAGTCCGCTCGCGAGCTGAATAAATGGACACTGGATGACTTCCCGCAGGATCTGAAAGCGATTTGAATTTTCAGATTTCTTCCAGACTGGTGATAGCCGATTAGCCGAACCCAAATGGGGAGCAACCATATGGCGGCGAGGTTTCCAGACGCTTTTCAGACTGAGGAATCTGTGGAGGGGTCGGGAGGCCTCTGTAGACCTCCGGAGCCGTTCTAAACGTCTTTCAGACCCCATCAAAGTGCCCTTGGCACTGTCCCTCACCCATAAACGGCAACCTCCCGCCCTTGGCACTGCCGCTGATGCGTCTCTCAGCGCCTCCCCTCCCGTTTGCAGGCCGCCGACCACCCGAAATGATGCACAGCATACCTCTTATCGGAAATATCTTCAATATATGACCATTATAATCCCATATAATCCTTGAATTCGTCTGTGGATGTGCTTTTCAGGTCTGAAAGCCTCTTTTCCGGGCAAACATACCATTCGAGAGCATAGAACATCATCAAAAGATATCTTAGAGTGCCGTATGTATGTCCAACAGCTATATAATATGCACAGTTGGGCTATATGGTCGTGGGGCAGAGGGAATAATATAAGTTTCTAAACTACAAAATCTGAAAGAAAATGGTCTACGGGATCTGAAAGCGGCTTTCAGATTTCGCCCATCAAAATTTGATGGGGTCTGAAAGTTTCAAACTCATTTCAGATTCCTACGGGAAGTCATCCACTCGCCTTAGTCGAAACAAGTACCCTTTGAAGATAATTTTGACGTTTTGAGAGGGTGAGAGGTATCTTCTTGTGAATTCCTTCTTCGAAAACTACGGCTTTTCGAGGTAAAGTGATCAGATGTGATCAGGACTTACCAGAGGTTACGGATTTCTGATACTCACTGACGCTCGACTTACCGGCCCTTACAATTGATTATTAGTAGCATCACGCCAGCGTATTAGCGGGGCCAGGGGTGCCAGGAGCCGCAAGGCCTTATAATGGAAATTGCGTTTTTCCGACAGACTAGATTGCAGCGTTCAAGGTCATTCCGAGGCTTTCGACAGCCCAGACAGACCAGATGCATCTTCAAGCTCCTTGGCTCCCAGAATAATTTCTCCAGCGATCGAGCTTCAGAATTTGTCTTCGCAGACGCCGATCTTGTGCATCGTACGCAACTTGACGCCACTTGCGCCAATCTATGGGAGGCCACATACGGCTTAGGGGATGGCCTATTGTGGTGCGTGCCCATTCTAATACAGCATTCGTTGCCTCGAAATGGTGTTTGGTGTCTTCGAGCTATTTCGAACGAATTTTGTTCGGCAAGCAAGTCCCTGCAACTTGGTGCGACCCGTCTTTCTCGAACGTTGTCTGTACGATACCGTGTCAATGGGATTATGGTGTTGCTCGGCCGCACAGCGGATACTCCAAGGTTACGCCACAACTACCTGATCACGCCAATCTTCAGCATTCGCAACCGACCCTCGTATTTAGGTGCGTAAGATGAATGTGCGCACACTTTTCAGAGGCTTATTTCTTATGACCACCATCTTTTCGCATGGCTGCCCTCGAGTTCCTCCATTTCTTGTTGTTCGCCGTGCGTTGGCATGTCACTGTTTTGTCCTCCTCGTATTGCAGATCGGAGGATCCACCAGCCTGCCGGATTTTGGTTCCTATTGCGTTGAACGTTGCTAATTTCTCAACCTCACTCATCAAGCACTTTCTTCATAACTTACCATGTCTCGCAGACAATGCAACCTCGACTACCCGCTCTGGGTTCAGGGTGATCAGTTCCCTTCGTTTCAAACTCTCCCTGCCGACCAAATGGGCCAGGTAGAATCATGGCAGCTCCTTGGGACGTTTCGGCGCTCTACGACGGCGCTCTTCCAATCGTCGTTTATAAACGAGTAGCCTATCTCATTTGCCGACCTTTTCTAGCCATTCCATCGTCGCGTGCGGTTCTTTGCTCGTTGTTGTTGACTCCTTTCTTCACATCATCATCTTCGGGATTCTCTCTTCACGCATGCCCAATAGAGCGAACCTCGAGCTCACTGCGCGGGTACTACGACGGCGCTCTCTGGCACTCCTCTTTCATTCTAGCGTATGCTAGTACTCCCCGTATATCCGACGGCCTATGTCGCTCCAATGGAGAACAGGCGCTCTCTTGGCAGTAATCAGCGCAATATAGACTTACGACATCCTACCCTCCGAGTGCATGTTTCACGGCTGGTGATGAGGCACCTGGCACCGGGTTCGGAGCGTAATGGAAGGGCACGAAAAGGCAAGCCAGCATTCTAACTCCACCTCTGGGTCCGCAGGTAAGGTAGCACGGCGTTTAGTGCTTGCTGGCAATTTAAGCTCGAGGCGCGGGTGATGAGTGGTGATTCGGTGGAGTAGTGGCAGCGTTGCAGAGGTCATTTTTGTATCTGTCGCCTCGTCCGCTATTTACGAGATAACGACCGGTAGAGTGTGGGTTGATGGTCAATATTCTGAAGGGCCGGCGAGCTGTGAAAGCAGGAATAAGATTGCTGCGCAGTGACTCGGGCGGATGAGCTGAGCCAAACAAGCGACAACAAGTCCGCTTATGAGCCGAGTTGCGCGTCACTGCTCTCTCACAACGACCGCCATGTTCGCCCTCCTCCAATGGTCCCTGGTGGCCGTCTCCGTCGCCAATGTCCTCTCAACCCCTCTCTCAACCAGCCCGTATGTCGATGTTAGCCCGTCGCCCCTCACGCTAGCCCCTCTCATGGTCGCCGACCACCCCCATGGCACCGTGAACAACTCGTACATAATTATGCTCAAGGATAACATCCCCGACGTCTTCAAGCAGTCGCACATGAACTTCCTATTAGGAGCTGTACAAGCATCACCTCTTCAAGGGGACGACCTCGCGGGCGTCACTCATATCTATGAGGGGCATATCGACGGCTACGCTGGTCGCTTCTCAGAAAGCGTCATCGACCAGATCCGGCGCATGCCTGAGGTTGCGTATGTCGAGAAGGACCAGATTGTCCGCACGCAGGACGATACTACTCAGAGGTCGGCACCCTGGGTAAGCATCTCTCTTATCACTTGTCTTGCACAGTCCAGTCTCCTCTTTCCACTTCTCCTGTCACATGAACACAGCATCAGGCGCTGACATATCTGCATTAGGGCCTGGCTAGAATCAGCCACCGCCCCAAGCTTACTTTCTCGACATTTAGCCGTTACGTCTACGATCCCAGCGGCGGTGAGGGCGTTGACGTATACGTCGTCGACACTGGCATCAACATCCAGCACGTTGAGTTCGAAGGCCGTGCATCATGGGGAAAGACCATCCCAGCGAACGACGTAGATGATGATGGTAACGGTCATGGTACTCACTGCGCTGGTACCATCGCATCTCGCAAGTACGGTGTTGCTAAGAAGGCCAACGTAATCGCCGTGAAGGTTTTGGGTTCCAACGGAAGCGGAAGCATGTCCGACGTGGTCGGCGGTGTTGTTTGGGCCGCCGGGCAAGCTAAAGCAAAGGCTGCTGCTGCCGCCGCCGAGTTTGCTGCTACTGGTCAGACCAAGCACAAGGGCTCCGTCGCCAACATGTCTCTCGGTGGTGGCAAGTCCCAGTCTCTGGATGACGCTGTCAACAAGGCCGTCAAGACGGGATTGCACTTCGCTGTTGCGGCTGGTAAGCATCACAGTCCGATTTCGTGGTACTCCGTTTTGCTCATAATATTGCAGGAAATGACAACCGGGATGCCTGCAACTACTCCCCGGCTTCGGCCGAGAATGCCGTCACCGTTGGTGCTTCCACGATCGGCGACGAACGCGCCTACTTCTCCAACCACGGATCCTGCGTCGACGTCTTCGCCCCTGGCTTGAACATCCTGTCCACCTTCAAGGGCTCACCCGAGGCCACTGCCACCCTTTCCGGTACTTCCATGGCCTCGCCTCACACCGCCGGTCTGCTCGCCTACCTCCTGTCCATCTATCCCTCCACGGAATTCGACCCCGAGATCGATGCCCTCGGCAACATCGTCTCTCTGCAATCCCAGCGCGTGCTCTCTTCCCCCTTCTCCTCGTCCGTCTCGCCCTCGTCGCTGTATTCCTCCGTCCACCGTGCCCTCCCATCGTTCATGACATCGTTCCTGCCAAGCCCCCGCCTCGTTGACGCGGTGCTGGCACCGATCCCCAAGAAGCCCGAGACGCTGACGCCGCTGCTGCTCAAGAAGGCGCTCCTGGCCCTCTCGAGCAAGGGCATGTTGGCAGATTTGCCGGCAAAGACCGTCAACCTCCTTATCTATAACAACGCGACCATCTCGTGAATGGGCGGCGTTTCTTGCTGGGCTAGCGCAGTAAGGGAGGAGATTGAAGCAAGTGGGTCGAGACGGAGCGTGGAGGCGGGCGTAGAGTGAGTGGTTCGGGCTGGGTGGTTTGAGGTAATCGTGGGTTATGGCCGGGTTGCTCATTCGTTTTCCGGCTTTCGTGTTCTTACGCTTAACGTTATCTGACTTCCAAGTCTGTTCGTCACTCTCGTTCATGACACCACCCCATTTCCAATCACCTACCCCATGTTCGCATCCATTTTCTTTACTCTCTTTCACGATCCACCCAGCCTGCCCGTTGTGCTCGTATGTGGCTCTCCTTTTGGGCAGCTCATTGTACATATAGTTATAGTGTTAGTGTTTAGTTACGAATGCATTGTTCTGCTCATGAGAAACACGATGTTTTTGCTTTGACAGTTGGACAGTCCATTTCGTGGTGCCTTGTCTTTGGGACGACTTTCGATGACTGGATATGGCGCCATAAGCACATGACTGAACGGTAACGGACTATGTAGAAGGTGGGCACACATAAGCGCCGAAATACTCTTGCTCTAAGCATTTTGACAAACAGCTATTGTGTTATCTGGGCAAGTAGCCAGAATGTATTAGGTATACTATATGTATGGATAAAATTTATTCAAAAATGAAGGAAATACGATAGAGTAGACATTACGAATAGATACAGTCCAAGGAAGGACAGGACACCCGAGAAAACCCACAGGACATTACGTCCCACCACCAACTACACCTAAAGTAAAAGGGAACTGATATCTGTGTTAACCCGTCTTGAGGACAGGGAACGGGCTAGGAGGAATCTCCTTCCCGGGTGGACCTACTGAGACGTCGAGGTCGGACACTTTGCCGTTCTCGACGTCGTATACCCAGCCGTGTATGAATATGTCTCCGGCGAAGGATGCGTTGGCGACGATGGAGGCGTAGTGCTAGGGTGTCGGGTGTTAGGATGGAAGTGAGAGGGAGGAAGGGAAGCGCGTGCGGATGATAAGTGAGTTGGCGATTTTCTGGACGTTGAACTTGACGTTTTCTTCTACGAGGGCTCGGAAGGCGGCTGGAAAGGGAAGCGAGGTAAAGATCTTCGTGAAGAAGATGGAGAGGGCAGCAGACATACGATCATGCAGGTCTGGCGGCGTCGTAGCCACGAACAAGTTGCTTTTCCTGTGTTCGACGATCTCAGGGCTGTCGTGAAATATGTGAGTCATAATTTTGACGGCGTACATATTGCAGAAGGCCATCATTGCTACTCACCGGGTCGAAGTAAGGTATATCTGTCGAATAGGCTGGATCCAAGTATTCACTGCTACGTCCGCAGGGCTGGCGGAACTGCTAGCCATCATAGAAGCTGCGACACCTCCGCACCCATAGTGCCCCATCACGACCACGTGTTTGACTTTCAGTGTCCCAACGGCGAAAGAGAGGACCGCATTTCTATATGAGGCAAAAGAGGCGCGTGTACCAATCAGACGGGCTCTTCTTCGGATGGCATCAATCACGCGTGGACGGCATAGACGTGAAATAGGCAGTGGGACGTACGAGTTGAGGTCGGCTTCGTCGAACTGGTTCGCTATGTTGCCTGCTGTGAACATCGTTCCGGGTTTAGCGGAGAATATGCCCTGCTCGTTGACTCTGTTGAAGGCAAGGGCATCGGGTTTAAGCGGGTGATGAGCTGGGTTGAAGGTCGAGTCATACGGACCGGCTGTCCGAACAGTCGACGAGCATGAAAGGTGGTTCTATAAAGATAAAAAATCGTCACGAACAAAGTACAATAAATAGAAAAGCACATACTTTGCCCTTCTATTGCGAGTGTAGCGAGCAAGCCAGGATTCTCCTTCGCCATCTCCGCCATATATTCTTCATTGCCCTTGAACAGCTCCAATATCTCCGGAAAGAACGGGGTTTCGTTGCGTGTCGACCTCACGGTTTGGTGTCTGGAAGGAGGCGTAGAATGTGCGGCAACAGAAGACAAAGGTAAAAGAGCGAGGAGGACGCGTGCAGACGTCGCAAAAAGCTTCATGGTGAGGGCACTGACGTGGATGTGGGTGTGGAGTCGAGGTCGTAAATGGGTCGTCACAGACGATGGTCCTTTAAATATAGTCCCTGCCGTACTAGCGAAAGCTAGCGATGGGTGCTTCGTGATGGTGCTATGATAACCATGCGTGCACAAATTAGCACCTCCCAGGGTCCAGGTCGAAGGTACGCGTTTAACAGTGGCCGTGGTGAATTTTGAGGTGTGAACGAGCGCGCTGAACGGCATAGTACCGAGTGCAGGCGATTGGCTTAAAAATGACTGGAATACGAAGAGGAAAAGGCAGTTCTCAAATATTTTGAGAGTAAGGATGTAGGGGTGGCCGCAGAGAAGATAAATCCAACCAGTTAGGCTCGATGATGGGGCGAGTATTAATGAAAAATTTGCCGAGCCAATGAGAAGGAGAAGATCTCGCCAATCTTTTGTGGAGGACCAACAATCTACACGGTGGCTGTGCTCAAGAACTCGGTGAATACAAATGAGCGTCGAACGTTGAACGTTTGAACAGGTGTCTGCTCCCTATCTTGGGGAAAGAAAATCCCGTCGCTGATCAGGCCCTAATTTGCCTCACGTCCTGTGAGCGACCATCCTCAACAAGTCCCCTCCCTTTCCAATTCGTCCGCTCTTCATTTACCTCATGCAGGTTTTAAATACACGGCGTCCTCAGGCCCTCTGCGTTGACGAAAGTATTCCAAAGGGGTGAATCTAGGCGGATGCTAGCCTGGTCTACATCGCGAGGTTTGAGCTATCTACTCCAAGGACTTTGGGCTATCTAAATCGAGAATGTAGGCTACGTCGAGGAACTAAACTACATCTGCGCCGGGACGTTCTCTGCTCTAGATTGTAGCGTATCCCTAATTCGTTCACACGGGAAGGATGTGGTCAGTCCACCTTCCAACAGTCGAATTCTGATCCCCACTCTTTAAGCCAAGCGTCTCCTGCATGCTCCTTGCGGGCCCACTGCAAAAACTCCCATCGCCGTTTAAAGAGAGGCCTAGGACCATCATCCCAGCCAGGAACATCCCCACAAATGGTGAGCAGTAGCCCCCTGAGGTGTGCTAGATCATTGACCAACGCCCTGTGAACTTCGTGTTGCTCTTTCTCCAGCTCATTGGCAAACATCGATGGCCGAGCGGTGGCAAAATCAAAGAAAACGAGGGAATCTGAGCCGTCCGGAGAGGTTACGGCCTTGACGTTGGCTTCACAAATGTCGAGGTTACACAGGCCGAGCTGATGGAATTCGTGGACCTGTTTGAACAAGTCTCGCACCAGGCTGCACCATCTTGTGTCGCCGTTGTCCGAGACGCTGCCGAGCTCTACGCACCGCTCGAGTATGGTGACGCCCCCGACGTATGACATGAGAAGAGCAAGATGAGGCTGCGAATCACCGATGACGGGCGATTTGACCTGGAAGGCTCCGTGGAGGCGAGGGATTTTGGTGCCCTGAAGGTGGGTGAGCTTTTGGTACGCCCATACTTCCGCCCAAGCCAGAAGTTCCTCTGTATCACGATAAGAGCTAGGGCTTGAGAATGTTGGGGGTGAGGATGAGAAGTCGGACGCGTCGGGATTGGCGAAAGGGAAAAAAGGCTGGAAAAAGACTTTCAGCACCACATTTTCTTGGGTCCGAGGAACGAGGACTTCAAAGTTCCTCGATATACTTGGGACCAGCGGTCTTCGCCCACATAAATGGGTTCGGTGACGTGGAATGCTGCATTGTTGGGTATGTCGAGAAGTGTATATGGCCGGGGAGAGAGCTTGAGGGGGGGAGAATGTGGGTCAACTCCTTTGGAAGGCCAGTGTGATGGAAATTCGACTCGACGGAGAAGGTCCACGCGCGTGGACATAGCCCGAAGTGGGAATTTAGTTCGATGAGGGAGGTGTGTGGTTGAATCGTCATGGACCCACGTGATGCGGAAATCACCGAGAACTTTCCCATCGGCCAACATGCCGCGTGGACTGCATTTCTAATACTCTACCTCCCCAGTCCGAAGACTGCGAATGTCCCCATCCTGACGCAATGATATATCGGTCCGCTATATTGCGCCTTTCTTCCTCTTCACGCCATGCCTCTGCTCTCGAAGCACGCCAGCATCGTCTCGCCTACGCCCTCGCTGCTGGAAACCAATAGGATCCCATTGCCTCACGATCGACCGAGGATTCAAGCAGCAATCCAAGCTGCGGAAGAGCAGCTCAAGGCATTCACCAGAGAAGACCTTTTCCGCGCATTCGTCGACGAACCTCCTGCAGGAGGAGAATGCTGGACGTTGTCGCGAATATCGTATCTGAACGATTTTGTGCGGAAACACAAGGCTCTGCTGTCGCCAGCGAGGAACCTGCCACCAGAGCTGCTGGCCGAGATCTTTCGTTCCGTCGTACCACCACGCCGATTCCATACAAGCTCCTCTGTCGCCCTACCCAAAGAGCCAGCGCACAAAATCACGTACGCCATTTCCCAAACGTGCAAGTATTGGCGAGATGTTGCGCTTTCCATCCCCCCCAACTATGGACGTCCAATCCCCCCCCTGCAGTACCCATACCCCTACTTTCACCGCCGATTGTCGTTCATGCGCCTCTTCCTCGAGCGGTCCAAAGACCTGCCCATCCACATTATCATCTCAATGGCGCGCTGGCCCTTCCTCAACACTCTTGAAGCTGAAGACAGCCTTCCCAACTTCTCCCGCCTCCCCTCCTTCAGCCTCCTCTTCTCCCAAGCCCACCGATGGGGCACGTCCGTCGTGCACCTCGACCGGCGCATCTACGAGACGCTCCCCTCGTTCGCCTTCCCACAGCTTACCCACCTCAACCTGCGCGTGAACGAGGAGGGCTTCCCCGCGTCGCTCCTCGACTGCCCGAACCACGTC